>PVKP010018119.1:0-44833 GCA_004027715.1 Plecturocebus donacophilus
TCTTTGTATTGAAAAATTTTCATTTTTGTTTAGAAAATAAGTAGAGTGCTCTTTGTTTGTTTGTTGGTTTGTTTTTTTAAAGTCTTGCTCTGTTTCCCAGGCTGGTGTCCAGTGGCACGATCTCAGCATACTGCAGTCTCTACCTCCCAGGTTCAAGCAATTCTCCTGCCTCAGCCTCCTGAGTAGCTGGGATTACAGGCACCCGCCACCATGCCCAGCTAATTTTATGTATTTTAAATAGAGACAGGGCTTTGCCATGTTGGCCGGGCTGATCTAGAACTCCTGACCTCAGATGATCCACCTGCTTCGGGTTTCCAAAGTGCTGGGATTATAGGCTTGAGCCACCATGCCCGGCCACCCTTGTTTGTAATTTAAGAAATTATGTGTTGTATATTTCATCTTTGAATGGCAGTGTGAGAGCTTTCTTAATTTTGGGCCATTATAAACTGTCTGCGATCAACATTACATGGCAAATTCACCTATAATACAGACAAGCACTTTTTATAGAATACCTTACCTAATAAGATATACCAAGATTTCCTCCTGTGAAGTAGTCAGTTCACTCATGAACTATTTGAATATCTTTTTGTGATTTAACAATAACTGCAACCAGAGACAAAGATTAATGTACTTCTACATGTATACCTCAGAAATTTACCAAATAAAAATGATGAAGGGGCATTTCACTCACAAATAGGTATTAACCTTATTTAAAAGAAAAACCAGGCCAGGTGCTGTGGGTCATGCCTGTAATCTCAGCACTTGGGGAGGCCCAGATGGGAAGATCCTTTGAATGTGGTAGTTTGAGACCAATCTGGGCAACATAGTGTGACCCCGTCTTTACAAAACACTTAAACGTCAGCCAGGTGTGGTGGTATGCACCTGTAGTGCCTGCTACTCAGAAAGCTGGGGTGGGAGGATTGCTTGAGCACAGAGCTTGAAGATACAGTGAGCTATGGTTGTGCCACTGCACTCTGGCACTCTGGCACTCTGGCATAGCTTATGGTGAGACCCTGTCCCAAAACTAAAAACAAAAGTTCACCCCAGGCAAACCTTGTTAGATGTTTCAAACTGGAACCAGATAAAATAAAAGCTTAAAAGATACCACTTAAGATAAACCTTTCTTTAGAAGAAATTGCTTAAATTTAGTAGGAAATTACCATAAAATTTTGTTTTCTAATTGTTTACTGTTTCCTGGGGCCTGAAAACAGTTTCAAGGAACCACTTTTTTAACTTTGCAGTTAGGCCAGGGCTAGGTGGCTCACGTGTGTAATGGGAGGCCAGGGCGGGAGGATCCCTTGAGCTCAGGAGTTTGAGACCAGCCTGAGTAATACAGTGGGACCACTGTATTACCAAAAAATTTTAAAATTAGCTGAGGGTAGCGACGTGCACCTGTAGTCCCAGCTACTTGGATGGCTGAGGTGGGAAGGTCACTTAAACTCAGAAGGTTGAATCTGCAGTGAGCTGTAATCATGCCACCACACTCCAGCCTGGGTGACATAGCAAGGCCCTGTCCAATAAATAAATAAATAAATGGTAGTCAAATTGATAAGTAGTTTGCCATAATTTACAAAAACTTACTTTGTTTTGCTGTAGCTCTTAGACGCTAAGGACACCTGAATTTGGTTTATATTGAGGAGATGTACACCTGCAGCTGATATTATAATAAACTTATAGTTACTGTTTTAACAGCCTCTCCATTTGGATAACATGCATAGTATAACACAGCTACAGGAAAGATGGTGAAATCATAGCTTCAAATTGTACATTTCCCAACCCTGTGTAGATTTAGAAAGGTTTGCTTCATTTCACACCTTTGCTGTCTACATATTTATGTTGGGCTTTAATTCAAGACTCAATGTAGAGTATCCACTGTGCTGTCTTCATTTTGCTAGCCTGCCTTGAGCAGTCTGTTCTGTAAGAACCATTAGAGCTGTAAAGGAAGTCCTTTGGAAAGGAACATCTTATAGATAAAACTTTAGTTTTTTTCTCTTTTTATTTTTTTTAGAGATGGGGTCTCACTATGTTGACCAGGCTGGTCTCAAACTCCTGGCCTCAAACAGTCCTCCCATCTTGGCCTCCCAAAGTCCTGAGATCACAGGTGTGAGCCACTGTGCCCAGTTAAACTTTAGTTTTTAACGTGGTACCTTGTCTAGTGACTTTGTATACAAGGAGAAAGTATGATGATGTGTTTGTGTATGTATGAGAAATATATCCTCCTCCTTCAGCCTCAGGAACCAGGAGGCTGTGGCTTTGCACACTTTGCTGAGCCAGTGTTACTTCTTGGTTGGCCATAGGAAACGAGCTTAATGTCAGGGATCTAGGGGCAGGCAGAAGAGACAAGTCTGAGTGTGGTATTTGTGGTACTCATCCCTCAGTTCTGCAGTCCAAAGCCCCAGATAATTGTTGGCTCTTTCCCATCACAATTACTTAGTAATTGTAAGACATATTCCTGCCCTTGCTAATAACTTGGGAAACTCAAAATTTATAATTTTCTTTCCCCCTCCTGATAGGTGCTGGATAGTTTACTAGTCCAGTATGGAGTGGTGGAGAGCTGTGAGCAAGGTACATGTCTACTGAATTGCTTTCAAATTTGTAAAAGGAAGGAAGTAGAAAGAAAACTAACCTTTATTCTCATTTTTCTCTTCCTCTAGTGAACACTGACTCGGAAACTGCAGTTGTAAATGTAACCTATTCCAGTAAGGACCAAGCTAGACAGTAAGCAGCTTGAAACTTTTAATCTATATATAATAACTAAGTTAAGTACAGTAACATTTTGTAGATTTTTCAGTTGAGAAGGGCTGGTGGGTGGTAGAAACTTTATTTTACAAAGTTTGACCCTGCAATTGTGCCTTTTTTTTTTAAGTTTGAATGTCTAATAAGAATCTACATTGGTTAAAGTTGTATGACATTTTCAATGTGTCTTTAATGCCAATAATAGAGTGGTCTAGTATGCAGCTGAATCACACCCTATTTGCAGAAACTCTTGGCTGGGTATCGTTGCCAAATAACATAAAGTCTCCCCCCCACCTTGTGTATGACACCTATATTATTTATCTAAAGCTGGTAAGTTGGCTCATGTGTTAAACAACAGTGTTAAACGTTAAGTTGACTTGCTGACTGATTCTCTGATTACTGTTATCGTTTAGGAGCATGCAGATGTTGGATCAATGTAATTGGCGCTTAGATTTATAGAAAAAAAAAATTCCAGTATAGTGAACAGGCAATACATTACAGATCAGACAGTCTCCCCTAGGAAAAGATAATTCTGTAGGCTTGGAATGATCTAATAAACTGAGCAATAAAGAAAAAAACAGGGGTACCACAAATATGGCCTTTAACAGATCTGCTCGGAATATGAACACAAAAGAATAGCATACAAAGTACTCAGTCGTGCCACGCTGGGATGGGTGTTAGCTGACTATAAAAGCCTGAACTACCTCAAGATACCATACTGGCAGGAGCAGGCTGACTGTCCTCTGTGTCAGAATAGTGAAAGACCATACTGGCTGACTCTGAGCCCTGAAGGGGGAAGGTAAAATGAGCTTCAAGAGTAGAGCTTAGCTAGGTTCCTAAAGGCAGGACTCACTCAGCAGGGACTATGGAAGGAAGGATAACACTGAGAAGAAGGTGGAAATTTGTATAAAATAAATGGAACTTTATTTGTAAAATTAGTAATACTCACATGGTTCAAAACATGAAAATTTAAAGATGCACATAGTGCAAATCTTCCTCCCACTATTCTTCCCTAACTACCTCATCCCTTGGGAGATAACCATCTGGAAAACAAATGCTACATATATGTTTTCCTCCTTTATCACAAATGATACTGTGACATTTGGATGTTTTTTTTGTGTGTGTGTATATATGTATATTCATACACACACACACACACACACACACACTTTTTTTTTGGAGACAGAGTTTCACTCTTGTTGCCCAGGTTGGAGTGCAGTGTCATGATCTTGGTTCACCACAACCTCTGCCTCCTGGGTTCAAGCAATTCTCCTGCCTCAGCCTCCCAAGTAGCTGGGATTACAGGCATATGCCACCATGTCCGCCTAATTTTGCATTTTCAGTAGAGACAGGGTTTCTCCATGTTGATCAGGCTGGTCTCAAACTCCCGACTTCAGGTGATCCACCCACCTCGGCCTCTCAGAGTGCTGGGATTACAGGCGTGAGCCATCGTGCCCAGCGTAAATATATTTTTTATAGTTACATAGTATTTGATTGTATAGATATGGCATGACTTTGATTAATCGCAATTTGGATATTTAGGTTGTGTTTCCAGTCTCTTGCAGTTATGAACAAAATTGCAGTGAATCTCTTGTTGCATGTCATGTGTATGCATGCATGTATCTATATGATAAATTCCCAGAAGTAGAACTGCACTTTAAATGTTGCTATAGAACTTGAAATAGTTTCAGTTCACATCAGCATTGTAGGGAGTCTTGTTTCTCCATATTCTCCCCAACACAGGACTTTGCCAATCTAGTATGTGAAACTGATCTCATGTTAATTTTCACTTTTACCATAAGTGAGACTGGAGGCTTTTAATATATTTAAACACATTCTGGTACTTCTTCTGTTTGTATCCTTTGTTCATATAAAAAGTTTCGGCAATTTATATAAGGTCTTGGATGTGGTATGAGTCATAAATTGATTTTTCTCTCTTCTTTTTTTGAGTAATTTTGTTCTGTAGCTGAACCATGTAAAAAGACCAGGAAAATTTTGCCTTTTATACCCTCAGAAGAATGGAGGACAAAAGTGAGGGCAGCAAGAAAGCAGAGGCTCCATATTTCTTACATTTTACTTTTTTGTTGTTTTAATTTTTATTTATTCTGAGACTGGATTATGAGACTGGCAATCTTGTATTTTTTGTAGAGATGGGGTTTCATCATGTTGCCAGGCTGGTTTCCAACTCCTGAGGCTCAAGTGATCTGCCCACTTCAGCCTCCCAAAATGTTGGGGTTACAGGCATGAGCCTCTACACCTGGCCATGTTTTACTTTACAAAGATTTATATTGAATACTTACCCTGTTGGAAAATAAGGGATGATGTGATAAACCCAAGGATATTTGGAGATTGTCAGAGGCGTGTAGTTGTGCCCTTATTAGAAAACTTAAATTAGCTAAAGGGAAACAAAATGCTTATTTAACAGTTAATTAGTTGAATGGGAGGACATAAGTGGGAGACATAAGCTATATAGCTTTGAAGAGACATAAGACCAACTTTGGTAAGGATAAAGTAATTGACATTTAGCCTTTCTCCTTTAAAAACAAAACAGCATTAAGACTGCAAGCACAGGAAAGGCAGACTGTCTAGTCAAGGCAGAATTCTTGCTGAAAAGAATCCTGACCAGGGCAGCAAACTGAATATAGAGACACTGGTGTTCTTTAAAGTGGTTGTTAGAGATTGTTAGGGTTCTGTTGATCCCAAGGAGGAAGGAAAAGGCTGTTATGAATTATGTAATTTAGTAATTAGGTAACTGAAATAAATTAGGCATTTCAATTAGAGAAGTAGTTTTCATCTGCTTTATTCTAATATTCAGTCAGTTAACATTTATTAAATCCTAAATAGTGACCAAAAGTTGCCAATAAGAGTATTTGGAGAGAGACCGCCTAATTTTAGTTCCTGCCTGTCAAATAGCCTTAAAAGAATATTGTTCTCACTCCGTCTGCTAGAATTCAAAAATTCAGAGAATTAGAAAAAAAATGGGGTATTTAAAAAAGTTAATAGATCTAAGGAGTGGAAAGCTCAGTTTTGTGTTACAGTGTTACAAAAATTGTTATCACCGTTTTCTAATAAACTTTTAAAAGGGATATGGAATATGCTCATTCTGTGAGGAGAATTAATTTTATTTGAGAGGCATTGAGTATAGTAGAGAAAGTGGAAACTCTGAAGTCAGGTAGCCCTGACTTAGTAACATCCACTTCTGAGCTTCGGTTTTCTCCGCTACAAAGTGAAGATTAAAGAGAAGTATTTGTGCATATATGCATATATTTTTAGATAATGACCCTTTCAAAAGACCTGGCACAGAAGACGCCAGAAAACAGTAACTCTGGTTTAACCCACTGGTTTTGGGCTGCTTGGAGCCGTTTGAAGTAGTTTGAGCCTGGGAAAGTCTGGTCCTTCTGGGGTGTACTCCACTGAACCCTGTAAGCCTCATGGGCTCCAAACACGACAGCCTGCTGCCCAAACCAACCTGGTATCATTTCTCCATGCCTTCCATCCACGCCACCCAAAGCGAAAGATTTTCTCTTTGGAGCATCTGTTATTTGGAAGGCTATGTGACCTTGATATACTTGAGAAAGTATGAGTAGAGCTTGGAGGTTAAGAGTTCAATTCTAGAGCCCAGTTGCATGGAATAGACTGTGTGCCACCATTTTCTAGCTGACTTTGATCAAGTTAATCTATCATGGTTCACCCCCATTTCTAAAATGGGAATAACTGTAGTCTTCAGCGAATGAGGCTGCTGAGAAAAACTGACAGTACCTCCAAAACACGTTTCATAATACCTATAAGGTAGTCAGAGCTCAAAAGTTAGCAGCTATTATGTATTTTTCCAACATGTTTGATTGCTGCTGCTGCTAGCTACCTCTTTTTGTTTGGTATACCTCCTTTCCAGTGATGGCTGTCACTGATGCCGTGGAACCAGGGACCTAGTTTTAACATGTTTATAGCTGCTTCTGTTATTTAAAGCTCTGTGAATGTCACTTAAGAGTCCTCAAATATGGCTCTGTCTTTAAGTCAGAATTTAACGATGAAATTCCTGCCACCTTGTGGCTAAAGTAAATCAAAGGTTAATAGCACACTTATTAAAGAAAATATTACATGTGTTCATTTTAGGCTTACGTCTTCATTTCATTAAATTGTTTCATTTAAAATGGAAGTATGTGTTTAATGAATGCACTTTTTCTTCCTGAAAGCAAGAGAGGCCCACCTATTTTCCTCCCTCTTCCAGGGATGTTGAGATAAAACAGTCAAGGACAGACATTACTCATGAGACGATTTGTCATGTGTGGCAAAGAACCCCTTAGAAAATGTGTAGACATTTAGTTCTTATACTTTCTTTTGTTTGGGGTTATTCTGATGTTTATTTTTGTTAGGGAATAGGAATGTTTATTCATACTTTGAAACTATCATTCTGAGGCAGGAGAATTGCTTGAACCTGGGAGGTGGAGATTGCAGTGAGGCGAGATTGCTCCATTGCACTCCAGCCTGAGTGACAAGAGCAAAACTCCATCTCAAAAAAGAAAGAAAGAAAGAAACTTATCATTGAAGTTCCTTTGTATCACTGTGAATACCTGTATAAGGTAAACGTGGTTATGGTTAGAAGTGTTTGAAACAGCTTGGCCAGTGGCTAAAGGTAAGAAAATTCCCATTTAAACTTTAACAATTATGTAAATAAAACATTTATTTCAGAAAAGGAAATAAAGCAGCTAGACAATGGGATTTTTTTTTTTTGTCATTCAGGGATAACCATTGTTTAAATTTGCCGTAGAGTTTTGTAGACTTTGTCCCATGCATTATAACTTTCAGAATTACAAAGATCATTCTACAGGATTTTGTGGGTTTGTTTTCCATTCAGTGTATTTATACTGATTCTAATCTCTGCATAGTGTTGGATCCTCACCACAGTTTACTTCTCCTATCTTCTGTTGTGCATCATCTAGGGCATTTGCCCATGTCGTTTTGTTTTGTTTTTAGAACCAATATGGTCATGAAGCCCTACACTTGGGCTTCGTCCAATATTTATTTGATTAAGGTGCATCCCTACGATCATCATATTACCCAGGCTTTCGGTAATGATTGCTGAATTGTGTCAACCTCCTATTCTTGGTACAAGGAGATAATTGAATTTGTGACTATTCAGTAATGGGTTAAACCTCATTTTTGTTAGGACCCTATAGTATATACAGAGTGACATCTGGGAATAAAAAACAGGAGATATTTTAGACATGGAATTTTATTTTATTTTATTATTTTTTGAGACAACTTGTCATTCTATCACCCAGGCAGACGTGGGAGTGCAGTGGCCCAATCATGGCTCAGTGTAGCCTCAACCTCCTGGGCTCAAACAGTCCTCCCACCTCAACCTCCCAAGTAGCTGGGACTATAGGCTTGTGCCAATCACACTCAGCTATTTTTTTTATTTCTTTCTTTTTTTTTTTTTTTTTTTTTTTTTTTTTTTTTTTTTTTTTGGGTAGAGACAGGATCTCACTATGTTGCCCAGGCTGATCTCAAACTCCTGGGCTCAGGTATCTTCCCTCCTAGGCCTCCCAGAGTGCTGGAGTTAGAGGTGCAAGCTACTGCACCCAGCCAGGCATGAAATTTTAGAGCTGAAAGGACCATGAGTCTAGTCTTTTAATTTTATAGGGAGATAGCTAATGCCAAACTGGAAAATGACCTTTGGAGGGTAACATGGTTACTTAATGATCAAGCCGGACTAGAATTGTGGTCTCTAGTCCATATTGTTTTTTAATGATTCAGAGCTGTATGTGTGGACTCTTGGCTACGTTTATCTTGTCTGGGTCTCATTTCTTCTTTTTTCTTTCTCTTTCCTCCTCATCCTCAAGTTGAATTACTTATTCTCTCTTTTGAAGCCCATTCAGCTCTAAATGGTGATCTATCCCAGTGAACTCTTTTGGAGACAAAGTCTCACTCTATCACCTAGGCTGGAGTGCAATGGACAATCTCGGCTCATTGCAACCCCTGCCTCCCAGTTTCAAGCAATTCTCATTCCTCAGCCTCCTGAGCAGCTGGAATTATAGGCACATGCCACCATGCCTGGCTAGTTTTTGTACTTTTAGTAGAGACAGAGTTTCTCTATGTTGGCCAGGCTGGTCTTGAGCTCCTGACTTCAAGTGATCCACCCACCTTGGTCTCCCAAGGTGTTGAGATTACAGGCATGAGGCACTGCGCCTTGCCCCAGTAGACTTCTTACCAATACAATTAAATTCTACCAACTAGCAAAATTACTCAGCATCTTCTCAGCGACCCTTAAAATAGCATCAAAAGCAAAGAGTCAAGTGATGATGAAAAACAGGATCCTGGCCGGGCCTGGTGGCTGCCGCCTATAATTCCAACACTTTGGGAGGCTGAGGCAGGTGGATCACTTGAGGTCAGATGTTGGAGACCATCCTGACCAACATGGCAAAACCCCGTTTCCAGTTTAAAAAAAAAACAAAACAAAAACAAACAAAAAAACTGGGTGTGGTAGTATATACCTGTAATCCCAGCTGAGATTGTGCCATTGCACTCCAGCCTGGGCAAAAAGAGCAAAACTCCATCTCAAAAAAAAAAAAAAAAAGAATAAAACCAGGATCCTGAGTAATATACATGTTGGATAAACATCTTCAAGTTCTCTTTAACTGAGTACGTGTTTCAAATAATAATAACAGTTGTTCATCTCATGTCTTGCATCTACAGTGGGTTTGGTGAAAATACTAAAATTTTTTTCCCCATGAACTCAGCAGATCACCATATGACATAACTGTGAATAGTAAACTTTGTGCCTAGAAAGGTTCTTGTGGTTGACTTAAATTCAGTAAGTTAGGAGCTACAGTCATGAGAAAGCCACCATTCAGCAGTTAGGTTCTTCCTGTACCTTTTCAGCTGTGTCCGAGTGTGGAGCACTATGGTTTGAGGGGTCAGGAACTCTGCTTATATTGGCAATTAGATAGTCGGATACACACAATAGGGGCTGTCTGCATAATGCCTGGAGCAGCCTGAGTCTGGAGCTATTGGGGTCCAGGGGATACACTGGAGACTAGCACCCTGGGCCATCTGACCTCTTCAGTGAGAATTTTTTCTTTTCCCCACAAAGAAAAATCTTTTTAAAGCAGCACAATAAAAGTTAGAAGTTTTTGCCAAGTTATAAAGTTGTTTTTCGTGATACATATGACTTTATTTAGATGGTTCTAGAATACAGAAGCATCTGGTAACTGACCTGTATACCTCTGTTTTACCCCAGGGAGAATGATATCTGTATATGTCTGTCTTACTCAAGAAAAAAGTTATACCTACCATTTTTGTGACATTAATGACTGAACTCACTAATCAAATTATACTTACTCTCTTCTGAAGCTGGCAGTATGCCATTTATAATGAAAAAGGCTGTGGTATGAACTAAACTACCTTTTATGCCTAGATGTAGTTGATGCCTTCACTGGGTTCAGTATTCCTTAATTTTTTAAAGAACCTTCAACGATCTGTTTATTCCTGACTTTAAAAACATTTAAGGCCACGTGTGGTGGCTCAGGCCTGTAATCCCAGCACTTTGGGAGGCCAAGGTGAGCAGATCACCTGATGTCTGGAGTTTGAGACCAGCCTGGCCAAAATAGCAAAACCTTTCTCTACTAAAAATACAAAAACTAGCTGCGAGGGGGTGATGTATGCCTATATTCCCAGCTACTCAGGAGGCTGAGACAGGAAAATCGCTTGAAGCCGGGAGGTAGAGGTTGCAGTGAGCAAAGGTCACGCCACTGCATTCCAGCCTGAGCAACAAGAATAAAACTGTCGGCCGGGTGTGGTGGCTCATGCCTGTAATCCCAGCACTTTGGGAGGCTGAGGCAGGTGGATCACGAGGTCAGGAGATGGAGACCATCCTGGCCAACATGGTGACACCCCATCTCTACTAAATACAAAAAATTAGCTGGGCGTGGGGGTGTGTGCCTGTAGTCCCAGCTATGCAGGAGACTGACTCAGGGGAATCACTTGAACCTGGGAGGCGGAGATTGCAGTGAGCCAAGATCATACCACTGCACTCCAGCCTGGGTGACAGGGCGAGACTCAGTCTCAAAAAAATAAAACTCTGTCTCAGAAAAAAAAATTAATGCTGTTTTGAAAGAATCTGTAGTTGGTTGAGTCTTCTGCAACTCTAACTTTTTATAACAAATATACACCATAAATATTAAAATTTCTCAGCTATTGTCTTCTTTTAGAAATAGCCAGAATATTTTAGCGTTCTTAATCCACATTCCCCTAAGAAAAAAAGGGGACAGGAGGAAAGCACAGCGTTAACGTTCTGTCATCAAGGCATTGGCAAAATAACTGTGGCATGTGCCAGCTATCACCTCTGAAGCTTATGAAAAGAATGCCCTCTGACATAGAAATCACATGGAAATATCTGAAGACACTGTATTTAAAAAGCCACAGAGCAGTCTACATCACAACCCCAGTTATGGTTTTAACAAAGGTACTGAACATGAATACATGTGTTTGTGAACGTATAGAAAGGACGGGTCCGTTTCTGGAAGTACTGCCATGAGCAGCAGTTCTGGGAAGGGCCTTGGAGGGTTGGTGATGGTGCCAGAGCAACCTCTTGCTACTTTCTGCATGATTGATCTTTTAATAAGAGTTCATTCGTGTGCCTGAGAAGGTAGAACAGTGATGGAGGATTGAAGTGAGAAACCGAGAATCATTTTGGGCCAGAGAATGTCAGCGAGCTCTCTGCTTGCCTGGGTCTGCCTTCCAGGTCCCAGCCCTCAGTGACCCTTTTGGTGCTAGAATCATCTCCCACGCCACCCTGCTTTTTCTATTTAAGTCAAGAATTGAGAGTAGATTTGCAAATAACGCAGTGTCCAAGCCAGAAACAGCCACACCAAGCAACTAGAAAGAGACCATTTTATGCCTGTCTTTTTTTTCCCCACCTGGGGTGAACTCAAGGCCATTGGAACAGAATCTGAGCAAAGAACCTGAGTGGCCTGGGGAAGTGTGGGGACCTCTTTCTGTTTTTCATTTTGTTGTGCGCTGGGGAGTTAAAAAGGAACGTATTATTAGGAGTATGTTTATGAAATTTGGCCTATATCCTCTTTACTAGTTTATTATTTTCTTTGAAAATAAAACACACAAGAAATGAATACAAAATAAAAAAACAGCAAATAGAACACAACAATTTGGATGACTCTTAAAATAAGCTAAAAGTTTCTAGATATGAGAGAATATATATCGTGTATACTTATATATACTTACATAAAATTTTTAAATAGGCAAAATTAATGTATGGTGTTAGAAGTCTGTGAGGGGTTGTGGGGTCAGTGACTACTGGAAACTGGTACTGGTGGGGCTTCTGGAGCCCTGGTGTGTTCTAGTTCTGGATTTGGATGTGTGTGTTCACCTTGTGAAAATTTACTGAGATATATTCTCAAGATTTGGACATTTTTCTTTGCATGTTATAATAAAGATCAAGAATTAAAAAGAAGCTGGGTACAGTAGCTTATGCCTGTAATCCCAGCATTTGAGAGGCCAGTGCAGGCAGATCACTTGAGGTCAGAAGTTCAAAACCAGCCTGGCCAACATGGTGAAACCCCACCTGTACTAAAAATATAAAAATTAGCCAGGCGTTGTGCTACACACCTGTAATCTCAGCTACTCAGGAGGCTGAGGCACGAGAATCGCTTGAACCCCAGAGGTGGAGATTGCAGTGAGCCAAGATGACACCACTGCACTCCAGCCTGAGTGACAGAACATGACTGTGTCTCAAAAAAACAAAAAGAATGAAGAAGAGAGAAACTTTCCCCAAATAGTGTGGTGAATGAATGAACAGATTAGAAAGTAGTTCTCTTTTTTTGGTTTATCACCACCCCTGCCTCTTTTCCCCAAATCAGATCATAAACCACGAAGTCAGGGACTCCTGTCTTCTTGGGAACTGGCTCATAATAGGTACTTAGTGTAATTCATAGAATTTAATACTCAGGATACTCTGTTGTGAATGATTTAGAGATATTTGTCCACTGGTTCTTCAAATGGCTTTAAATATTTCATATTTTAGAGGGTGAAGTGAATGAGGTGTATATTTCTGATGTGTCTTCCACTGTGATTTGGAAACATTAGCCAAGGCAAGAAGCCCACTTGCTTCTCTCTTGCTGTTTACCTATTCTTAAACTATTAATAACCTTATGGGTTAAACTTAAGTGAGAGTTTGACAAAATGTTTTTTTGTTTTTCTATTTTTCATTAGTAGATGGCAAATATGTTCACTTTGGAAACTTGTGGCCTTTTTCCCCACTGTTACTGTCTCAGAGGAAAATGTGTGTGGGTGGTGGTGGTGCAGGGTGGAGGAGAAGGGAGGATTATGTGTGTGGTGGGTTTGCTGCTTGTGCTGGGGCTTTACTCAGTTTATAGCTAGTAATGCTGAGTAGAAGAGATGGGTGTTGCTTTGCTAAAAGATGTATCATATAGATTGATTCCTCTTCACACCCCTGCCCCTTGTCAACTTTCAGAGCACTAGACAAATTGAATGGATTTCAGTTAGAGAATTTCACCTTGAAAGTAGCCTATATCCCTGATGAAATGGCCGCCCAGCAAAACCCCTTGCAGCAGCCCCGAGGTCGCCGGGGGCTTGGGCAGAGGGGCTCCTCAAGGCAGGGGTCTCCAGGATCCATGTCCAAGCAGAAACCATGTGATTTGCCTCTGCGCCTGCTGGTTCCCACTCAGTTTGTTGGAGCCATCATAGGAAAAGAAGGTGCCACCATTCGGAACATCACCAAACAGACCCAGTCTAAGTGAGTATGCTGAGTGTGTGGTGGGTGTTCGTGCTTTCCCTTTAAAATGTTAGTAACGGTGTATCATTCTGGTACTTGGTGCCCTTCTGAACATGGCTATGAGGACTCCTTGTACAGAACTTGGGAATGTGTAAAAATCTTGCAGTATCTTGGTATTCATTTCATATAAATCTAGAGCTGATCCTCAGTCTCAAAGGGAACCTCAAATTTTCACACATGAATGGAAAACAAATGATACCTAATCCTCTTCTAGTTGGGGAGGTTCTGGAAGACAAAAAGGCAGCTTCTAGGTTGTTCTCTGTCCCATCCCTCACCCCCTACCTGCCCTTAGTGCTTTTAGAAGTAATTTTCTGGGTCCAGTCCATTTTATTTGTGGCCTCAATACAGAGATGGTTTTGCAGTCTTGCCTTACTCGAGTAAAGAATTGCTCATCTTACTGTCTAAATTTTTCCTGTAATTAAGCCATGTGATTAGAATGGCTTTTTCTTATGGATGTTGTTTGATGTTTTTAATTGGTGGGCTATAAGGGATTGGAAGATTCCCATTCAAATGTTGGAGCTAATTGTCAGGAGCAGAAAGCAGGAATTATTTGTTTTTATTTACTACTGTAGCCTCAGGGCCAAGTCCTGCTACATAGAAGGCTGTTTTGTCAAATGACTAAAATGACTGCATGTGAATTATGTTTGAAGCCCTTCATGTATATCTAAGATATTTTTCAATTTTCACGCATTGTATGTTAGTAGTTTTGCTTTAGAAACCATACTGTTATACAGTATGTGGATATTTTTTGACCCAAAGAAGCTTGGTCAAACTCTTCCCCCATACCTAGCTCCATAACGTGCTACAAGGCACATCTCTGGCCCTGTTGTTACTACCGTATTTCCTATTTTTTAGTATATGTGCTGCCCAAGCAAGCACACTACCATATTTCCTGAAGAACCTGTGAGTGTGCTGGGAAGAAGAGGTTGTATCCAAAAATGCCATTCTGCAAGCTTTGGACCAGCTACAGAAATGACAGGATTATTTTGCCTTTTAAATTTAGAAAGGAGAATAGTTTTTTTTAAATGAGATCCAACGAAATAAGCTTAGTCTTTCTTTAAAAGTTAGGACTACACTGCTATGTATACATTGCTTATGTGTTAGTTCCAGCAGGCCTCAGAGGACATGCATATTCATCATAGGCACCATGCCTGCATTGGACTAGCTGACCCATTTCTCATGCAGAACCAAAAAGAACTGTACTGAGTTGTGGTCCATACCCACCCGCCCCCTGCACAGGCATCTGATCCTGCCTTCCCTTGCTTTGAAGCGGGAGATGTTGGGTGCTGGTTACCTGAATGCAGAATTAATGGTCCTGACCTCATAATGTAGGAGTGGAAAAGACAATTAGACCATAGCCTAGTCAGTCGGCCTGGCTTTAATCTTAAAATTTAAGGGCTTCTTGCTTCCCTTGATCCACCATTACCTGCAGAAATTCATTATGTTAGGTTTCCTTTCCTTGTCATGTAGCAGATTAGAGTTGTTCCTTTTTGAGCTACTCATTTCCCTGTCAGATGAAAGAGCTGTGACTTAAATTGAACTGTTTGTTTTACTTAAGGCAGGAAGATGGGGATAGGGGAAGGGAAGTAATTTTTGTTATATCCGATGATTCATTTACAGAACTCTGCCAGTGGATTTAATTAACTCTTGACATCAAAATTAGTTATTATCAGAACCTCTGTTTCTGGAATGGTCTCAGAGGGCCACCCTAATCTCCAAAGCCACATTCCCTTCTCTCAGGGGACTGGAGTTTAGTAATCCCTAACACAGTGAAAAGGTGGAAATAAACTGCAAAGAGGGATGCTAACATGTTACTGGAAGACAGGCATCACTGATAGTGACTGGGGATTGAAACAGCAGCTGAGAAGAGGACTCTTAAGATTGGGACTGTTATCTAAGACACTATTTTTTTATTAGTTATTTTTAGGTAGCCCTTAATTTGTTTCATTCCTTTCTTTTTTTTTTTTTTTTGAGACAGAGTCTCGCCCTGTCATCCAGGCTGGAGTGCAATGGTGTGATCTTGGCTCACTGCAACCTCTGTCTCCCAGGTTCAAGTGATTCTCCTGCCCCAGCCTCCCAAGTAGCTGAGTTTACAGGCATGCACCACCACGCCGGGCTAAATTTTTGTGTCTTTAGTAGAGATGGGGTTTCACCATGTTGGCAAGGCTGGTCTCGAACTCCTGACCTTGTGATTCACCCTCCTCGGCCTCCCAAAGCGCTGGAATTATAGGTGTGAGCCACCGTGCCCAGGCAGAATTTGTTTCATTTCTATGTTGCCCTTATTTTTAGTTCTATCTTTAACTCTTGAGGTAAATCTTCAGATTTCAACCAAATGTTACAAAAATGAAAGCCAAATCTTGATTTTTATTGGCATGATCATATGGCCACTCTCACGGCCATGAGTTATTTAGCTCTTTATCTTCAAGTGTTTGAGTGGCCAGAGGAGCTCAACAAATACTTAATTTTCCCCCCCCAAAAAAAGAAAATATTTTTTAAATAGCTGATTTTCTTTCTTGTACTTTTTAAATAACAGCAGACTTATTTTGTATTTAATTTAAAATGCATAAATATGGAAATTAGAAAGTTACCATTCGTCTCACCTGGGTAACCATTGGTAAGTTGGGGATGTATCTCAATAGGATTTGTTGACTGTATTTACTAACATGTCATGTCATGGTATGAATTGCATTATTTCACTTAAGGACTTTTTACTGTGTTGGTACCCTTAATTTTACCACACTTTCAAAAACATCTGTATGATAAGAATATACTGTTATTTAAGCATCTATTCCTGCATTTAACCATCTCTTCCTGCAGTTAGAAATTCTAATTTTCTTTTTATCTGGTAGAAACAGAACTTTCCCATGCCAGTGGTTCTCAACCACAAATGATCATCTCCCAGCCCCAACCCCCATGGACATTCGGCAATGTCTGGAGACATTTTTGGCTGTGAGAGCTGGGAGAGGGGCATGCTACTGGCATCTAGTAGGTAGAGCCAGGGATGTCAGTCAGTTTCCTACAGTGCACCAGACACCCCACACACAACAAAGAATCTGGCCCAAAAAAGTCAGTAGTGCCAGTGGTAAGAAACATCTCTCTTAGCCCACGTATGAGACTATATCTGTAGATGTTACAAGAAGTACAGTTCTTGAGCCATGAGGTGCTCGGCATTTTGCTGACCAGTTTGCTCTATACTTGCACCAAAGTATTGGGTGTGCCCTGTTATCCATCATCTTGCCCATATTTAATTTTTTTCTATCACAATTTTTGCAAGTCTAGAAGAAAATGACATTCTTTTAACTGGCACACATATAATTACTAGTGAAATTAAACATCATTTTGAGTTTATTGGCCACTTGCTTTTCTTGAGGTAGAATTGCCTCTCTCCACGTTCCATTCCTATCACTATCTGTTGCAGACTTTCCTCTATCAAGGAGGCAAAATGTGGGAAGAACCTTGCAAAGGGGAAACAGGTTGGTGAAATCTGCTCATCCAATGAATGAATGAATGCTGGATATACTGTGCAGAATAAGCAGTTTAACTTGGCTTGTGGGATTCCAACTCCTCTCTTGGCATGCCCTCCAGTTCCTATTTGTTTTAGAGCAGATTGAATCCAGGCTCTTTGTCATAAGACATTTGTTCTGTGGCATCTAAAAGGAAACTGTAAGCACAAACAGCTTGAGTAGAATGGAAAGATGTCCCTGCTTGGTTGGATTGAGGAAGGAGAAAGGGGAGTGTTTCTAGAATTAAAATCTGTCTCATAAAGCATTAATGTTGACAGCTTATTGAAAGTTTATGCTCTTGAGGGAAGTGACTCATCTGCTTTGCCCTGAAGCCCTATGACTTTGCAGTTGGTAATTACAGACTCCACTGTGGATACACCCTTATGGCTCTCTTTTCCTCTCTACTTGTGCCTACTGTCAGAATCGATGTCCACCGTAAAGAGAATGCAGGGGCTGCTGAGAAGTCGATTACTATCCTCTCTACCCCTGAAGGCACCTCTGCGGCTTGTAAGTCTATTCTGGAGATTATGCATAAGGAAGCTCAAGATATCAAATTGTGAGTAAAGAAGACTGTCTTGTCAAAGAGGTTGTTATTTGTGCTTTTGTATTTTGGATTTCTCTGACGCAGTTCTTGGGAATTGCCAACAAATAAAGGGAAGTGATATCCTGATGAGCTACAGTGGTTGGCACTGTTGATTTGGTTGTGAAGCATTAAGTCTTAATATTTAAATAGTTTCATTCATGTTTGAACATGGGGCAAGTGGTGATGATGGAGAAGTGCAGCTATAAAAGTAGGCAACTTGGGGAACCTAGAACAAGGAGGTATCCTGGATTAACCCAAGACAGAAGCCCCAAATCTTGACTCATCCTTTACTCAAAGCTCATTGGAGCTCTGTTCTTGTCCTCTGCCCAGCCTCACCTTGGAGCAGCAGGGAGTGTGGAGGTGGGAAAGTGCCTAAGTCTCTTCTAAGGCAAACTGGAGACATATTTGGGATGGAACTCTAAATAGTTCTTCCAGGAACTTTGAGTGAAGGTTGGGTTCTGTGCCACATTTAGCATGTAGAACAGGGCTGCACTGAAAGTAGAATCCAGAGTAGGGCACTGGAGTTAGTGTGGGGACCTTATCACCAAGCTTAATTTATAGAGAACTTTAAATACGTTTTAAAAATATTATATATGGGTGCCACGTTATTAAAGTAAAATTTTTTTTAAAGAATGTAATTATTTTAGTATAGAGAAAAATAGGCTGGGTACAGTGGCTCACACCTGTAATCCCAGCACTTCGGGAGGCCGTGGCGGGTGGATCATGAGGGCAAGAGATCGAGACAGTCCTGGCTAACAGTGAAACCCCGTCTCTACTAAAAATACAAAAAATTAGCTGGGTGTGGTGGCGCGTGCCTGTAGTCCCAGCTACTCGGGAGGCCAAGGCAGAAGAATTGCTTGAACCTGGGAGGTAGAGGTTGCAGTGAGCCGAGATCCTGCCACTGCACTCCAGCCTGGAGACAGAGCAAGACTCCGTCTCAAAAAAGAGAAAAGTAAAGGAAAAGCCCACCATCTATTAACCACAATGACATTTTTAAACAGTGAAATATATATATATGAATGAGACTTGGAAATTCAGAAAGTTACAAAATGAAAAGTGAGAGCTCTCCTCCCAAAGCGTAACCACTGTTGTTTCTTCTGTTTCCTTTTATAAATTATGCACATATCTCCAGGTGTATATTTATACTGGAATTTTACCGTTGTTTATTTGTACATTGTGCTTTGATAGTAGGGCTTTAGGAATATGGTTTTGAGTAAGAGACTCCATCACTGAAGATATTTCCTGAAGTGAATAAAACTATCTTAAAAGTTAACTTCTGTATTTTTTCTCCCCTTCTATTCATGCATTGCTAGAATGCTGGCCAATTGTCGGCAGGTTTTAAGCTGTACCTAACACAGTGCTTCCCAGATGGTAGATAGGAAGTAAATGTTTAATGAGTGAATATTGTCTTTTTATCTAATAATAGGTTTACTTATTCTAATTTTACGAATATTTTTCTGTTTACAGCACAGAAGAGATCCCCTTGAAGATTTTAGCTCATAACAACTTTGTTGGCCGTCTTATTGGTAAAGAAGGAAGAAACCTTAAAAAAATTGAGCAAGACACAGACACTAAAATCACGATATCTCCGTGAGTGCTCCTTTGCTTTTGAATCGGAAAACTTTCAAACACTGTAAGCTGCATGTTGTGTATTGGGCTTGGTTTCCCACTTTGCAGCTGCTTCAGCTAGCCTACGCTGCTGTACTTACACATGGTTTCTCAGACGCAGCCTGCTGCCTGCTACATTTCTGACCCGTATTGAAAGCATTATCTGCTTCTGGCAGGAGGAACCAAATGCTTTACATTCATGTTTTCTAAATGCAGTCTTAACTATGTTTTATGACATTTATTCCCAAAGTTGGAATATGTAACCCAGTTTATTATCCATTGTCGTGTAATGCATTATCCCAACATTTGACAGCTTAAGACAATTGAGAACACTAATTGCTCAGCTAGTTTTTATGGGTTAAGAATTCAGGATCAGCTTAGCTGGGTGGTTCTGGCTTGGGGTCTCACAATGCTACTGACAAGTCGATGCTGGCTATTGGCAGGAGGCCTCAGTTCCTCCCACATAGGCCTCTCCACAGAGCTGTTTGAGTGTCCTCAAGACACGGCAGCTGTCAAGATGGAGACTGCATTGTCTTTTTCAACACAGCCTCAGAAGTTACATTCTGTCATTTTTCTAATATTGTTTACATAAGTCAGCCCTGTTTGGTATGTATGTGGGGGACTGCAGATAACTGGGTGGCAGGGAGTCACCTTGGAGGCAGGCTACCACACCTAGAATCTGGATGCTCTGAAAATACAGAGAAAGGTTTTTCTTTTTCTGAGGGTGACTATTCTTAGTTTCAATCAGAGTACTCAAAAAGGTGGGAAAAGATTGATGAACTGAGGAAGAATGGTAGGGGAAAGACTGATGCACAGTGTTTGTGTAGCAAGTTTTCAAAGGAGGTAGTACAGAAGCAGGAAACTTCGGTTTTCTTGTAAAGAAAGGGAAAAAAAAACCCCACAAAGTGGTAAATACAGTAAGCAATACTACTTTTGTCTTAAATTTATCACCAGAAAGGGGAGAGTTTTAAAAGAAAAAAATCTGAAAAGTGATTGTAGAAGCAGCTGTTGTAAAAACTGTAATACAAAATGCTTGGCAGGGCCAGATTGAGACTGAATTAGAATTATATACTTCTTTTTGAAGTAATCTAAGAGAAATAGTCTTGATTATATAAATGTTTATATTTTTAGCAAGTTTTAGGAAAACGTTAAGGAATAACTTCCCATTCATCTTGGCTCAAGGTTAGCCTGTGACATTTTACTAGTAGTGAAAATGAGAACTTCAGGAAGATGAAGGAGAATTGTACCAATAACCCATATCCTCTCAATTTATATACTTAGTTCTATTTTCCATGGCAGATATCTCTCATTGCTTTCCTGCATAGGCTTAGGTGTTTACAGGTATGATTTTTAGTGGCTTTTGAAGATTCAGCAAGACCTAAGTCCTGCAGGGAGTGTCTGAATATTGCTGCCGCTGTCTAACATTTTTGTTGTCTAAATGGCCATCAGTGAACCATTTTAAATTTTACTCAAGATGGACTGATATTCCTCTAGCCTACTTCAATCTAAATTCTAAAAAAAAAAAAAAAACTGGTAAAAACTAGTTTAGACACATGAGGTTTGGCTTGTGTTTTTGAATATTTCCATTCTTTCTCCTTGCTTGGTGAGCCAGAAAATAAAATTGCACGAGAATGCCAATTATGCCTAGAATTGTTTAGTCCAGACTAGGAACATACTTATGAAAGGTTATGTACTTAGCGTATATGGTTTCCAAAAAACTATACATCTTTCCAGTCATTTTTCCATTCACTGTTAAATCGTGAAAATGGTTCAACTTTAAGCAGTTGAGAAGTAAGCTATATTTAAAAGATGGACTTGATTGAACTATATGTACCCAGTAATCTTTACTTGAGAAGATGGGAGGTCAAATATTTTATTCTCTCTTGCAGCTTTACAATTTTGGATTTATGTCTTTTGGGGCTTACTCATTTCCCATCATGTTTTACCACCCACTTTTACATATTACCAAGCTCCACAGTTTGTTTTTAATTGCCATCTGTGGCTGAATTATTATTAACTGCCTTCTTCCTACAATTTTCATTCTTATTTCCTTTCTTTCTCATTCTGCAGATTGCAGGAATTGACGCTGTATAATCCAGAACGCACCATTACAGTTAAAGGCAATGTTGAGACATGTGCCAAAGCTGAGGAAGAAATCATGAAGAAAATCAGGGAGTCTTATGAAAATGATATTGCTTCTATGAATGTTAGTTTTGTTACGGAGGGCATGTCTTTATTTTTAAAAATAGTTAAAATGTTTCTAACTGCATTAATAGTGAATTCTTCTGTGGCATTATCATCCGAAGAAGTTCTAGTTGATTTTTAGCACCGCAGCAAGTACCTTGGGATGGTGGTGAAGATACTGGCTTTGACATTGCTTTGCTGTCTCTGTGACTTTAGCAATTTAGTCTTCGAGCATTAGCCTCCTTCTCTCTGAAGTAAGGCTAGTGTCTACCTACAAAGGCTAATAGTTAATATAGTACTTGTTTTATAATGCTAATTTGAGAGAGTTTAATATAGAAGGAATATTACATGAAGTGGATTTGAATCACAGACAAACCACTTATGAGCTGCAATTCTATTCTCTTAGATGATTTACCTAGTCTCTCTGAGCCTCAGTTTACTCATCTGTAAAATGGAACTACTGCCTACCTTGCATGCTTATTAGGATTACAATAGCCATAATGCATATCAAAGTTAATGTTAAGACTACAGGTTTAAAACTTACTTGGTTACCCATATAAACCTTGGAGATACAAGAATTTCAATTGATAAAACAATCTGCAGACCATCTGAGGCTATTAAAGCAAATTGCTGACATTGCTTAGTGAGTGAAATGGTGCTGAAAATGGAACACTTCAAAAGTCCATCTTAAATTTTAAAGTAAATGATTTAAAAAAAAAATTTTTTTTTTCAATTGGGCCAGTCATCTGAAACACAAAACCTGAGAGAAGGAAAATGTGAAAACATTGCCTTTGTCAGGAAGTCTGGAATGCAAACCATTTTACACCCCACACGACTCCTGCCCACCTTCTTCATATTATCACTACTTGGCTCCAAATGTCTTAGAATCAATTGGGATCAAATCTAACCCCCATAGGCCTTTTAAAAAGATTGTCAAGTACACTCCAATCTCCCTTCCAACATCTACATTACATCCTCAACCCTTATAAAATTAAACAAATTAAAATCCCCTTTCTGGCTCCTATATCCATTCCAGTGGTCAGTTTACTTGCAGTAGTTGCATGGGGATGAGTCCCGATTTCCAGAGGGCTCGACTTTGAGTTTTCTAGACCCATGGTTGCTAAATTTTACCCAATGAGTAAAGATCTCCTAATAGCTGCTTTGCTTTTCAATGAACCAATCTTATTTGATTACCTCTTAAACTCTGACACACGACGTTCAGTCTATATTTAGTTTGCCCACAATATGTAGAGTGCAGTTTTGTCTAAGCCCTGTGAGCTAATCATAAGGAAAAGGAAGGCTGCCCTTGAAATATCTTAATGCAGCTGTAAATGATGTACTCAAGTAAAGTCCCATGGAACATCTGCTCTGACTTATGTTTTTTTTTATTAGATCAATAGTTTGAATATTGTCACTTAAAAATGCTCTTTCCCTTGATTCTTTTAATTGTCAAATTAAGGGTCCTTTTTACTATTGCAGCTTCAAGCACATTTAATTCCTGGATTAAATCTGAACGCCTTGGGTCTATTCCCACCCACTTCAGGGATGCCACCTCCCACCTCAGGGCCCCCTTCAGCCATGACTCCTCCCTACCCACAGTTTGAGGTAAGATAACTGGCCTTGGCTTTCTTTGTGATTGGGCAAAATCTTAATGTAAACCTAGTCCCTGGTGATCATCTGTTTAGGGCCAACATATGCTCTTCAGTTCTTGCTAATGAAGCCTTCTTATTTGCCCCTTTGTGGAGTAGACATGGGATTATTTTGAAGTTTTTGGATAGTAGGGTTGTCAATATGTGTTTCCAAATATCACAGGAAAAGTTTGGGTCGCTGAGGTGGTAGAAGAAGAAACTTAGTGATTGTTTTTTTTTTTTTTTAATTAAATTTTTTTTCTTTTTTTTATTCAAAGTTCTGGGATACATGTGCAGAACGTGCAGGTTTGTTATATAGGTATACATGTGCCAGGGTGGTTATTTAAAATTTTTTTGAGACAGACTCTCTCTCTCTCTGTCACCCAGGCTGGAATGCAATGGGGTGATCTCGGCTCACCGCATCCTCTGCCTCCGGGTTCAAAAATTCTCATGCCTTAGCCTCCTAAGTAACTGGGATTACAGGTGTGTGCCACACCATACCTGGCTAATTTCTTTTTGTATTTTTAGTAGAGACAGGATTTTGCCATGTTGTTCAGGCTGGTCTTGAACTCCTGGCCTCCAGTGGTCTGCCTACCTCAGCTTCTCAAAGTGCTGGGGTTATAGGTGTGAGCTACCACTTCTGGCCAGTAATTATTAAGTACTAAAGGAAAGTATTTTAAAAAGGCTTCCTTCATATTTGTCACCTGGATGTCAAGTCAATGTCTTTGAAAGGTCAGGAGTGACTGTGCGTGTTTTCCATGTTGAGTGTTTGTGAGATAAGATAATTTTGTGCACAATTACATTATGTGTGTGCATGCGCATACATTAAGCAGCTCTTTGCTTTGTAAAGAGGTAGGTTATATAAGAAACAAATCTTAGGCTGGGCACTGTGGCTCATGCCTTTTAGCCCAGCACTTTGGGAGACCAAGGCGGGTGGATCATCTGAGGTCAGGAGTTCCAGACCAGCCTGGCTAGCATGGTGAAACCGTATCTCTACTAAAAATACAAAAAATTAGCCAGTCATGATGGCGGGTGCCTGTAATCCCAGCTACTTGGGAAGCTGAGGCCAGGATCATTGCTTGAACCTGGGAGGTGGAGGTTACAGTGAATCAAGATCACGCCACTATATTCCAGCCTGGGCAACTGAGCAAGATTCCGTCTGAAAAAAAAAAACTTTTATATTTGCTTTTAAGAATAGCAGTTTCCTTGAGGTCACAAACAGGAGACTAGCAATGGTATAAAAATATCCATAGCACACAGCAGGCAACTAATACAATAAATTATTTTGAAAGTAGTTCAAAATTCATTTGCATTACCCATGATAATTGGAGGTAGATAGTCCGGTGACATTCTAGGATCTTCCTTCATGAATTTGTTTTTACATCTCTCCCTTTTTGTTTGGCCTTCTTACTTAATACTAATATTTTGAGTGATATTTCTTATACCAATTTAGGGAAATGTCCATGTGGAATAGGTTGGGGATTCCATTGTATCAGTACCTAGAATAAATATGTAGAGTAAAATGACATTGAAATTGTACAGAATATACAGATGGCTCAAATTATCCCCCTTTTACCCCTTTGAAAATGAAAATTTCCTTTTCCTGTCCTTGAACCACCAAGCTGACAGGGATTCTGAGCAGGTGCCCTCTTGCTGTGTGTTTCTGCTTTTCTGTCAGCAGCATCTCATCTCCCCTGCAGTCCACCTGCCATTTCTAGTTAGTTTGGGCCTAGAAACCATTTAACAGATAGAAGGATAGCCATCAAAATTTCAGCTCCATGTGAAGGTGCATAGATTCATTGCGTGTCCTCTGAAGTGGCTGACACATTGGTACCTTGATGCTAAAGGGGACTAGTGGAAAGAACCCTGGAGTCAGATCCTAAGTCTGGCCCACTGCCTCTGCCACAATTTTGTGTCACTAAAGGTCAGACTACTTGGCTCTGGGTTTATTTTTTCACCTGTATAATGAAAAAACTGAACCAGAAGAATTGTGTCTAAAGACTGTAAGGTCACACATTTCTAGTTTCTGTAGAATTCAGTAATATGAAAGGTTTAAGGAGGAGTAGGGGAGAATGAGCCTCAAATAGGAATCTTAGAGTACATCAAGGCATTTAACTTTGAACATGCCCATAGTTAATGTGTGTGTCGGAGGATTGAATTTAGGGCAGTGTGTCCCCAACACTTCTGTGTAAAATGACACTTAGTAAAAGCTACAATGAGATGATCATGTGAAGTAACTCTGTGCTAGGAAAGCTCACTTCTAACCCATATTTCTGCTGGTTGCCCTAAAGTAGCTTTCTCTCTGGGTGGGTTGCTTAACCTCTCTGTTCATTTCATTCCCAGTTTGTAAACTGAGGTGTCCCTTTAACTCTCTTTTTCTCTCCATACTGGTGACACGTTCCAATCAGCAAAGCTTTTCACATTACAAGTGGTCACAGAATAGAACATTCTTAGACATCAGTCTTTTATACTTAAGTGGATGCTTCAGTAGCCAAAATTCCTAAACTGAACTTGTAGGTAACTATTTTTAAAATATATAGATAAGACTGCATATTCTCTGAATTTAGTCATTTTTCGGACTTAAGGTATGGTTCTGTGTATCAGGTTCCTATGTTAGAAAAATTATGCTTTGAGAGAAGTGAGATCATATTAAGATTTCTCAAGCACTTCTACAGTCTTAAATGTCTAAATGACTTAAATCAGTGGCAGTTTTGTTTTATTTTAAGAATGGGAGGAGGAGGTCAGTGATGTTTACTTTAATAAAAGTTGAGGCCGGGCACAGTGGCTCATACCTGTAATCCCAGCACTTTGGGAGGCCGAGGCAGGCGGATCACGAGGTCAAGAGATCAAGACCATCCTGGCCAACATGGTGAAACCCCGTCTGTACTGAAAAATACAAAAATTAGCTGGGTGTGGTGGCGCGTGCCTGTAGTCCCAGCTACTTGGGAGGCTGAGGCAGGAGAATTGCTTGAACCCCGGAGGTGGAGATTGCAGTGAGCTGAGATCGCACCACTGTACTCCAGCCTGGCAACAGAGCAAGACTCTGTCCAAAAAAAAAAAGTTGAACCGAGAGTAAATATAAGGAAGATGTCACTGGAATAGGTCATCTTGCTTCTCCTCAGTCATTTAAGGTAAATTAAATAGGTGCCATTAGAAGGAACAAATGAGAACAGAAGATGCAGAAGCTGCCACCAGTAAAAACACTGCAACAGGGTAAGAACTGCAAACACATAACAGTCTGGCAGTTTCAAGGACAGGCAAAGGGAATTCACATTCTTAAAGGAATACAACATGGACAATCTTAGCCATCTGCGTTCTTCACAGAATTCCCGTGGATATTTTATTCTACATGTATTCCAGGCAGTGATACAATGGAGTCTTCAAATTTATAACTGAATATTTTCCTAAGTCATTTATTTTCCTAAATTATATATTACTGTTTTTATTTCTTATTTTACATTCATTGACAGGCTGTAAAATTCAGCGTTACTATTCCCTGCCTTAAGAGGGAAAAATGTTTTTCCTATAGTTAAATTAGAATTACTCCAGACAATTTGAATTAAAATCCTCAGGGATAGGCATAAGGCATAGGTAAGAAGTTTGAAAGCTCCCTAGATGACTCCAATGTGTAGCCAAGGCCAGCAACAACTGCTCTGTTTAATTAGTTAGGAACCTATGTCCTACTTAAATAAAAATCTCAGTGGGAGCAGGTGGAAGCTCCGAAATGTGTAGTTTCTTTTTGTTTTTTGTTTTGAGATGGAGTTTTGCTGTTGTTGCCCAATCTGGAGTGCAATGGTGAAATCTCGGCTCATCGCAACCTCTGCCTCCCAGGTTCAAGCCATTCTCCTGCCTCAGCCTCCCAAGTAGCTGGGATTAGAGGCATGCAACACCCTACCCAGCTAATTTTTTGTACTTTTAGTACCATGCTGGTCAGGCTGGTCTCGAACTCCCGACCTCAGGTGATCCGCCTGCCTCAGCCTCCCAAAGTGCTGGGATTACAGGTGTAAGCCACCATGCCCGGCCAGAAATGTGTAGTTTTATAAAGGTCATCAGGAGTTTTTTGCTGCCCATTCATTGTCAAGAACTGTTCTTTTCAAAAGATGGAGTCTCACTCTGTTGCCCAGGCTGGCCTTGAACTGCTGGGTGCAAGTAATCCTCCCACCTCTGATTCTCAAGTAGCTGGGAGTACAGGCATACACCATCATGCCCAGCTAAGAACTACCATTCTACAAAGAATGTTCACAAGTCTTTCGAGAGGCACTTCAATGTTGGAAAGAACATTTTCTGTCGTTATCAGTGCATGGGAGAAAAAGTTTAGGATAAGCACAAATACCTACCAGTTGTGTATGTCCCTTTTTCTGCCTTGTTCTATGCTTTAAAGAGTGAAAAAAGAAAACTCACTTCTTTCTCTCTGGACCACCTGCCATCCCAACTCATGGGCAAATATGCCAAAAACCTCTCTGGGATGTTGCCATATGTCTGTCTTCACTCTCCTAACTCTATTTTGGCATGTTACATGTATCATGATTAGGTTTGGTTGTGTGTCATTACAAGGAAAAAAAAAATGGCTTAAATTACTTTTTCCTTTTTATGAGAAGAGCTCAAGGGTGGATAATCCAAGGCTGGAAGTGATTTCACTATATCCTCCAGGACTGGTGCTTCTATCTGCCTTCAGTGCCATTCCCTGGCCCAGGATAACTGCTGAAGCTCCAACTATTGGGTTTGTTTCCAGCCATCAAGAAGGATAAAGGATTGTTGGGTATGGTGATAGATACCTGCAGTCCCAGCTACTCGGGAGGCTGAGGTGGGAGGATTGCTTGAGACCAGGAATTTGAATCCAGCGTGGGCACCATGGTGAGACCTCATTTCAAACTGAAAAAAGGATCAAGGATCAAAATTGGCAGTGTCTTTATTTAAGGACACTGCCTGAGGATAGCTTTTAATTGGCCTCATGTTGGCCAGAACATACCACTGGCTGCGTCTAGCTGCAAGAGAAAGAAGCTGGGAAATAATCCCTATTTGGGGGCAACAGTGTGCTCATTCAACACAGGGTCTATTACTAAAGGAAAATATGTGTTGGGGACAGCTATTTGTCTGCTTCACTGGATTTGGCACTATTACCTGTTAAAGGAGCCTCCCAGAGCCTGGAAGAGAGGAAGTAAGCTTTAAAATTCTCTCAAAAAGCAGAATGTATTCTGGAGGAGAAAATTCCATATTCCAGATTCCCATTCCTGTGGTTATTTTCTTCTAAATAAAGAGAAAAACACCATTATTCAGAAAATCATAGTGTCCCTGGACACAATTCAGGTAAATTCTATTTTCAAATAGCTGCCAGGCAATCTTCTGGCTTAACGTTTAGGGGAACAGTTCTTTAACAAGTATTGTTTTGAGTATATAACTTCAAGTTGCAGGGGCGGAGGTGGGGGGTTTGCAAGTACTTAGTTGGAATAGCTTTGCCTTCACTGTTTTTAGACTTTGTTCTTTTTCTAAATCCAGATCACTAATACTTACCTTTCTAGTGGTCACTACTTTTTGAAATACAAATAAACTATTGTTTTTAAAGGTAAATTTTCCAAACCTTTACCAGTTTCTGTGCTTATCATTGCTTCTTCCTTTCTTTTCTTTCCTTTTTTATAGAGACAGAGTCTTGCTCTGTCGGCCAGGCTGGAGTGTGATGGTGCAATCTTGGCTTACTGCAAACTCTACCTCCTGGGTTCAAATGATTGTTGTGCCCTAGCCTCCTGAGTAGCTGGGATTACAAGCATGCACCACCATGCCTGGCTGATTTTTTTATTTTTAGTAGAGACAGGGTTTCACCATGTTTGCTAGGCTGGTCTCAAATTCCTGATCCACCCACCTCGGCCTCCGAAAGTGCTGGGACTGACCTCAAGTGAGCCACTGCACCCAGCCTATCCTTTAGCAAGAAAAGTGAAGCCAAAAAGAAGCAGCAATGATAATGACCAGGCATTTCAGTGAGCCGAGGAGATTGAAGTTGCAGTGAGCTGAGATTGTGCCATTGCATTCCCACCTGCATCACAGAGCAAGACTCTGTCTCAAAAAAGAAAAAAGAACATACTATGTTTGTGAGAGTCTATTATGTTATTTAAAAAAAAAAAAAAGCTGGGTTAGAAAGTTAAAAATCGAAAGGCATTTTGCTCTCAGCACTTTTAAATTGTTCCTGAACTGCATTCTGGTATCTATGCTTGCTGATGAGGAGCTTTCTGTTCCTTTGAAGCTATCTTAAGATTACACATTAAGATCATGTTTAGTCTGGGCGTGGTGGCTCACACCTATAATCCAAGCACTTTGGGAGGCTGACGTAGGCAGATCACGAGGTCAGGAGATCGAGGCCACTCTGGTCCACGTGGCGAAACCCTATCTTTACTAAAAACACAAAAATTAGGTGGACGTAGTGGCACATGCCTGTAATCCCAGCTATTTGGGAGGCTGAGGCAGAAGAATTGCTTGAACTAGGGAGTCACAGGTTGCAGTGAGCTAAGATTGCGCCTCTGTACTCCAGTCTGGTGACATACTGAGACTCTGTCTCACAAAAAAGAAAAAGAAAAAGATCATGTTTATTCTTGATGTCCTGTAGGTTAACAGTGAACCTCTGCTTTTGTTTTAAATGTATATTGCCTGTCAAGAAGTATGTTTTGATGGCTAAATGTTTCAAATAATCTGTTTTATATATATACACACACACACACACACACAATTTCCTTTTTCTTTCAGAATTGTTTCATTTCTCATGTTTTCTCATTCCTGCTTTGTAGCATGAAAGTAGAATGATGCATCTCTTCTTTTGGATAAATCCCTTGCCTCTATTCCATTCTAGAACTTTGCCCACTAGTTCCCCCAAAATATTGTTCTTTCCAGAACCTGCCAGGTTGAGTCCCCCCAGAGCCAAAGAGTTGGTTTTTCCAACAGACAAAAAGGCTGTAGTTCCTGCCTAGCAGCTGGCTCATGCTGTCTTAACTGGCAAACTTCGAGTTTATAAATGACAGGAAACGCGCCTTTCAGAAATCCTCAAACAGTAGGGAAGAAAGAATTGGCAGCTAGTGAAGCCGAGCAAGAGCTGGAATTGGCATAGTGCACGTCGCCTTAGCTAGATGTCTTGGCAGCATGCAGTTGGGTTGGCAGAAGTAAGCCCAAGGGCTGCTGGCTTCATAATTTCGATAGCCTCTTTGGAGTCTTCTCAGAAGTCTCCAAAATGATAGTGTAACCTTAAAATGGCTAGCTTTCTGCTTATAAAAGAGGCAGGAGAGATGAGCACTTTTTAAGGCTTAAGTTACTCTTTAAGAAACAAAGGGCCAGGTGCAGCGACTTATGCCTGTAATCCCAGCACTTCAGGAGGCTGTGGTGAGAGCATTGCTTGAGACCACGCTGGTCAACATAGGGAGACTTTGTCTCTACAAAAATAAACATTTTTTTTAGATTAGCCAGTGCGGTGGCCTGTACCTATAGTTCCAGCTACTTGGGAGGCTAAGATGGGAAGATCACCTGAGTCCAGGGAGGTCAAGGCTACAGTGAGCTGTGATCAAGTCACTGCAGTCCAGCCTGGGTGACAGAATGAGACCCTGTCAAAAAATATATATATGAGTTGGAAGGAATTTTTTAGCCAGATGACTGTTTCAGGGAGTCTCTTAGTCTTCCTACTTAAGATTTCTCACTGTGGGTGCAATTATTTTGTCGGTAAACAGTTTGTAAGTAAATAACTCACCATGCACATTTATTATCTCTGAGAAGCCTCAGTTGTGCGTTTATGGCAAAAAACTTTGCCTTTGTTGTTGTTGTAGTTAGAGACTTCAGTATTTTGTTCAGGTCATGGAGTTGAGTAAAGTTAGTTTCAGTTCCAGACCAAAATCAATTTAAACAACAACAACCAAAAAAAAAAAAAAAAAAAAAAAAAAACCTCAGGAGAATCTGTTTTACAAGCCAAAGGGAAACCCTGGCATCCTTCCAGGTTCCTGGAAACTGATCGTGCTGGCTGGCATGAATGTCTCCATGCCTTTGTGATATCTTAGATTTTGTTCCCCACAAAGCAAATACACTTAACCTTACTGTTTGCTCATACTTGTATCTCTTCAGTTAGATGATTAGGAATTACTCATTGGCAGACTTCACCAGTTATGCAAACTTTCAGTTGAGCAGCTTTGTTCTTCTATTATTTCAAGCCATAGTTCAGAGTCTGCCAAGAAGTCAAAAGGAAGTTTTGCCAATAGGCATCTGGCAGAAATCCATTGGAAGCAGCTTGTGTCCTGTGAACATGCTTCAGCCCTGAAGAATGTATCCAAGAAAAAGGTTTAGGAAGAAGAGTTCAGACAATGCAACTAGACCTTAACTTAAATGCAAGGAATGTGTAACAAGACTGGGTAATACTAATCGGCCTTTTCAAACCTAGGTCTCATAGACTTAAATTCACAGATGAAAAAGCCTTATCATACACCTTTGCTCTTGCTGAGTTTTGCAAGTAAAAATTTTAAATTATCTGCTTATTTGCAGTGTCCAAATCCTGACACAGACTTGTTCTAGGATAGGCTTATTCTAGTCTCCATTTCTTTTCTTTTTTCTTTTTTTGAGACGGAGTCCAGAGTCTCACTCTGTCACCCAGGCTATAGTGCAGTGGCATGATCTCAGCTCACTGCAGCCTCTACCTCTGGGTTCAAGCATTCTTCTGCCTCAGCCCCTCGAGTAGTTGGGACTACAGGCATGCACCACCACACCCAGCTAATTTTTGAATTTGTAGTAGACAGGGTTTCACCATGTTGGCCAAGCTGGTCTTGATCTCTTTACCTCCTGTTCCACCCGCCTCAGCCTCCCAGTCTTTTTTCCTTTTTTGAGACAGAGTCTCGCTCTGTTGCTCAGGCTGGAGTGCAGTGTCACTATAACCTCTACCTCTCAGGTTCAAGCAGTTCTCCTGCCTCAGCCTCCTGAATAGCTGGAATTGCAGGTACATACTACCATGTCTGGCTAATTTTTGTACTTTTAGAAGAGATGGGGTTTCACCATGTCAGCCCGCTGGTCTTGAACTCCTGACCTGAAGTGATCCGCCCGCCTCAGCCTTCCAAAGTGCTGGGATTACAGGCGTGAGCCACGGCACCTGGCCCATAGCTTATTCTGAATCCCATATAGCAATGAATTGTACCAAAGAGCCAATTTAATGATTGTCAAGTTGATACCATGTTTATGTGAGCTGCCTTATATTCCCAGAGGAAAGTTTTCTTGAAAAGTAATCTTTAGTTAAGATGCTTTGTGGATAGGAAATTGGAGCAAAGGGAATTGGATGATGTTCAGAAATGTCTGCACCAAGCCTCAGACATCTGATGAGTCAACTTTCCTTTAAGACACGATTGCCAACAGCACACATCATTGTCCATCATTGGAGGGCAGCATCTCCTGGTATGGAAAAACACTTAGTTTGCTTCTAACTGTGCTTCTTGTATTTGACAAGTTCTGTTGCTTCTGTTTTCATTCCAGGATAGGCCATTTTGAAGTCTACACAATGATTCTTCATATATGTGCCCTTTTTTTCTGTTACATTTAGGTCCTTTTGACTCTTTTCTACTGGCCACCATTCCAAAGCTTCACACAACATTTCTCTTACGTTGATGCTTAATCTTCATTTTGGGTTATTTCTCATCAGCAAAACAAGAACATGGACAACCCTTCATCACTATGTCAGAAAGATCACTTTGCTTCTGTTTCTCACAACAGCAGCTGTGGACGTGTTCCAGGCTAAGACACATGCATGTTCAGGCCAGGCTTTCAGTCCGAGGAGGATGCTGCACATTAGTGTTCTCTGGGGATATTTAGGAGTTGCTCTCTGAAGCCAGTACCAGGAACAGTCATTTTTACTAAGCAAATGAATACTTTTGTTCTCACAGTCATGGGAAATCATGCAACTTTTTAAAAAAATTAGTTGCTAGGAAGCTTAAAGCCAAATTTGTGTAACAGCATTTTTGGCTTCATCTTATCTTGAATGTTCAGGTCCCTATGCTCTTATTTCTTTACCTCCTTTATCTTTCCAGATTATGTGTATTTTATAAGCAGCATAAAATTCTTTTTGGAACAAGGCCCAGGAAACAAATAATTACACAGTCATGATGAAATACTATGGGATAAATCTGGGAAAGTTACACGTTAGATTTAATTTGACCATTAAAAAGGTCTTTATCACCACCAGCCTCCCCCAAGTATATTGTTCAGAAGAATATATGGACATTCTTAGTGAGATAAAATATTTAGATCCTACCCTTAATTTTTTTTAAATGGTCAAGATTAACTTAATGGTCTTGATACAAGGACCAGAATGATGAAATAATGCTAACATTGAGCACAGTTTTTTTTTTTGTTTGTTTTTTGCCTGAGCACAGGGGACTTTATTGATGGTACACGACAAGGTGGGACTCCCTAGGCCCCTTCCTCTTCAAGGGGTCTGCATGGAAACTGTGAGGAGGGGCAATTCAGTGTGGTGGGGGACTTGGTGTGGCAGGGACTTCCCAGCAGTGAGGGCCTCTCTTCCTCTCGTGCTCTCGCTGGGGCTGGTGGTCCAGGGGTCTTACTCCTTGGAGGCCATGTGGGACATGAGGTCCACCACCCTGTTGCTGTAGCCAAATTCACTGTCATACCAGGAAATGAGCTTCACGAAGTGGTTGTTGAGGGCAATGCCAGCGCCAGCATCGAAGGTGGAAGAATGGGTGTCGCTGTTGAAGTCAGAGGACACGACCTGGTTCTCAGTGTAGCCCAGGATGCCCTTGAGGGGGCCCTCCGATGCCTGCTTTACCACCTTCTTGATGTCATCATATTTGGAAGGTTTTTCCAGTTGGCAGGTTAGGTCCACCACTGACACACTGGCAGTGGGGACACAGAAGGCCATGCCAGTGAGCTTCCCGTTCAGCTCAGGGATGACCTTTCCCGCGGCCTTGGCAGCGCCAGTAGAGGCAGGGATGTTGTTCTGGAGATCCCCTCGGCCATCACACCACAGTTTCCCGGAGGGGCCATCCATGGTCTTCTGGGTGGCAGTGATGGCGTGGCCGGTGGTCATGAGTCCTTCCACGATACCAAAGTTGTCATGGATGACCTTGGTCAGGGGCGTTAAGCAGTTGGTAATGCAGGAGGCACTGCTGACCATCTTGAGGCTGTTGTCATACTTCTCATGGTTCACCCCCCTCACAAACATGGGGGCATCAGCAGAGGGGGCAGAGATGATGACCCTTTTGGCTCCCCTCTGCAAGTGAGCCCCAGCCTTCTCCATGGTGGTGAAGATGCCAGTGGACTCCACCACGTACTCAGCGCCAGCATCGCCCCACTTGATTTTGGAGGGATCTTGCTCCTGGAAGATAGTGATGGGATTTCCATTGATGACAAGCTTCCTGTTCTCAGCCTTGACAGTGCCATGGAATTTGACCTGGGTGGAATTATACTGGAACATGTAGACCATGTAGTTGAGGTCAATGAAGGGATCATTGATGGCGACAATATCCCCTTTACCAGAGTTAAAAGCAGCCCTGGTGACCAGGCGCCCAAACGACCAAATCCATTGACTCTGACCTTCACCTTCCCCATGGTGTCTCAGAGGTGCGGCTGGCGATGGGAGACTAGAAGCGGTTGTCTGTCGAACAGAAGGAGCAGAGAGCCGAGCATAGTTTTTAAAGTCTTTTTTTTTTTTTTTTTGAGATGGAATCCTGCTCTATTACCCAGGCTGGAGTGCAGAGGCATGATCCTGGTTCACTGCAACTGCAACCTCTGCCTCCCAAGTTCAAGCCATTCTCCTGCCTCGGCTTCCTGGATAGCTGGAATTACCAGTTCGCACCACCATGCCCAGCTAATTTTTGTATTTTTTTTTGGTAGAGATGGGGTTTCACCATGTTGGCCAAGCCGGTTTGAACTCGTGACCTCAAGTGATCCGCCCACCTCAGCCTCCCAAAGTGTTGGGATTACAGGCATGAGCTATTGCACCTAGCTGCTTTATTTTTCATAAAAGTGAAAGGCATGATTTATACTAAAATGATTTCTTCCTTTCTTTAATAAGTTTATTGATCATAAAATAAATGTACTACCATGATGATTTAGAACTGTCAATTTTCAAAGTTTGTGCTCTTTGACTCAGAAGTTCTATTATATAAATTCTTAGAAGTATTTGTACCAAGGCACAGAAGTTTATGTTTAAAGATTTGATTGCCTCATTATATGAATTAGTGGAAAAATGGGAAACTGAACTTTCTGAAAATATAAAGCACCTTCAGATATAGCAAAATAATTGTCAGGTTAAGATAAAGGAATTGAAACTTTTAAGTTGCAAAATGTCTTAAATGTGAATAAGATGGGTATGTACAGATGAGACAGCAAAACCTACTGCTTTCAATTCTTAATCTTCAGTTCACCCCTATTTTTCAAAATAAAAATAACAGACTGTCTCTAGATGTCCTTTTTAGCATGTCAATGATCAAAGGTTTAAGCTTTTGCCAACTATGCAACAGAAATTTTTTTTGACTCATAGGAAGTCATACAAAGACTAATCAAGGGACTTGTGAGAGGGCCCGGGAAGGCAGCTCCTCGACAGTTCTATGGGCACTTCTCTTCAGAGCTTTAATGTATATTTTTGACAGCTCTGGCTATATTTTAAAGCATATCTATACCCATTGAGAGCTTCATACTGGCTTATGAGATGGAGAAACCTAGGTTTGGATCCTGGCTCCACCAGGTGGTGTGTGACTTCAGGCAAATAACTTAACCTCTCTGCTTAGTTTTCTCAACTCTAAAATGAGAATGTTGTTAGTTTCTAGAATTGGATCTGTTTTGGGGTACAGATGAGGTCAGGCATAGCACCTCACACAGAGACCCAAACTGATCTTGCCACATGGCTGCCGCATACACTCACCTGTCAGTTATTTTTGCCTCAACCTGAATTTTTATCTCAGCTCTGCTACTCTTGTGTGAGAACACAAAGGCAGTATTCAAAGGTATTACAAATGTCTTAACTGGAGTCCTACTGGAATGGTACAGCTGGAATTCCATGAACTGAGCAGGGGCCTTTTTGTATGGAAATTTGATAATACAAATTTTAAATGTTCAGGCCTTTTTGACTCAGCAGTTCTACTTCTAAGAACGTGTACAGTAGAGGTATTTAAGCAGGGCACAAAATTTATGCACAGAGATTTGATCAAAGCATTATATTAGTTGAAAGTTGGAAACTGCACACATAATGTGGGTAAGAGAAATCAGCTATGTACCTATTTGAGGGAATACTCTTGTCAAAATGCAGTAGGGACATTTGAGTGATACGAGAAGATATCCAAATGTATTAAGGTAAAAAAGAAAATTAGCATGTTATTTATGTATGCATTTGTCGTTTGAAAATTTTTTTTTTTTTTTAAAGAGACAGGGTCTTGCTATGTTGCTCAGGCTGGAGTGCAGTGGCTATTCACAGGCGCGATCCCACTACTGATCAGCACAGGAGTTTTGATCTGCTCTGTTTCCAACCTGGGCCAGTTCACCCTTCCTTAGGCAACCTGGCGGTCCCCCGCTCCCAGGAGGTCACCATATTGATGCCAAACGTAGTGCAGACACCCGATCGGCATAGGGCACTACAGCCCAGAACTCCTGGACCCAAGCAATCCTCCAGCCTCAGCCTCCCGAGTAGCTGGGACTACAGACAGGCATGTGCCACCACGCCCAGCTGTTTTAAATTTTTAATACTTTTTTTTTTTTTTTAACTCATAAAATGGGTCTGCCTGACCTTTCTCGTTTTCCATGTCTGTCTTTTCACTGGGCTTGTCATTCTTCTTGAGCATTTGGCTTGAAAGAACTAACTACTGAAGCTATTTGGGTGTGGTACTTACTTTAGGTAGGCAGTTGATTGTGGAGGTCTAAATTACTTGGTCATGTGTAAGTTTTTCTGATTAACTGTGGTAGTTCCTAGATGAATTCTTGATGTTTTCAGATTTGTTAGCACACTGTTGTACTTTAATTTTTCTTTTGTCTAGGTATCCTTTCCCATTTCAGTGCTGTTGGCAAATAGGCAAAAGTTATTCCTTATAGTCAAAGAACCAGCCCTTTTGTTATTTCTGGAGTGTTTTTGTTAAAAATCTTTTCTTCAGAGGAAACTAAAGGCTTAAAGTTCTTTATTTAAAAAAAAAAAAAGTAAGGGCCAGGTGTGGTGGATCAATTGAGGTCAGGAGTTCAAGACCAGCCTGACCAATATGGTGAAACCATGTCTCTACTAAAAATACAAAAATTAACCAGGCATGGTGGCGCATGTTTGTAATCCCAGCTACTCAAGAGGCTGAGGCAGGAGAATGAACCTGGGAGGTGGGGGTTGTGGTGAGCCAAGATTGCAGCCATTGCACTCTAGCCTGGGAAACAAGAGTGAAACTTTGTCTCAAAAAAAAAAAGTAAACAATTAACAATCTTTCCTTTGAAGATTTAAGATGACAGTAGTTTTTTCTTAAAACATAAACAAATGAGGTAGCAGAAAGGATATGGCCCAACTACTTTTGAATGGGATTGATTTTTCAACTGTATCATAGGTGGCAATCTAGAGAGAAAAGACTCTCAGATTTAAATAAACGATTAAAATTCCTACCAAACAGCGAGTAAACTGTGACCTACAGAATGGCCTTCTGGTAAATCTGCATTGTGGGAAAAGTGAGTGGAATGGCTTGCGTGTCCGATGTGAGGTTCTGCCGTTGGTGATCGGTATCTCCCCATGGATTTATGGTGCCTAGTGCTCTGCTCTTTGCCTCTGCTCTGGGCTGACAGGAAAAAGGTGGAACTGTTAGTGCCAATAGTGATTTCTGTGTGGGAAGAGTGAAGTCATTTGGTAGTCTGACATTAAATGGCACAAATTTGTTTCTACATCTAATAAAGCTGTCAGAGCCCAGTGTTAGTGTTTTCTTTGGCTGATTTTTGAAAACTGCTTAAAATGATCAAATTTTAACGATTTCTGCCAGTTCCTGGGATTTTTGAAAGCAAAACTGTTGGTATGCTATTGTTTGATATTTTTTAAGAATTTGAGAAAAGTGTTTAGGTTAAAAAATTAGAAATTAGGAACTGTCTTATGGCTGTGTATATACATACTACAGTACTGATGGGTTAACTTGAGTACTTGGGAGCTGAATTTATAACATGCAATAGGAATCTAGGATTCAGGAGAATCCTGTGCAAGTGTGTTTATCAAGTAGTTCATGTATAAGTTGTGTAAGACAAAATATTTTCTAATATTTCTTGAAATACTAGCTAATTGGGTATACATACTGGGTTTTTTCCATTTTCTTTTTTTTTTTTTTTTTCGGAGACAGGGTTTCACTCTTGCCCAGGATGTAGAGCAGTGGTGTGATCTCAGCTCACTGCATCTTCAACCTCCTAGGCTCAAGCGATCCTGCCACCCCTTAGTAGCTGGGACCACAGACATGCACCACCATGCCTGGCTAATTTTTATTAAGTTTTGAAGAGACGGGGTTTTGCCATGTTGCCCAGGCTGGTCTCAAACTCCTGGGCTCAAGCAATCCACCCATCTTGTCCTCTCGAAGTGCCAGGATTACAGGCATGAGCCACTGTGCCAGGCTTTTTTTTTCTATTTTTTTAAACAAAAGCATATTATTGATTTCTTCAGTTGTGGCTCATTTCAGACTATTTCTTGTAGTATGTGTCTTGGAACTAACTTATCCTTGGAAGTGTTTTTTTTAAAACTATTGTCAGAAGGTAAACAAAGAGAAAAATACATAAATTACGTGTGCTGCTTCCTCTGCACTTTAGATCTGTTAGTTGACTGGTAACATTACTGAACCTTGAGTTGACCTTTTTAGGAACCCAGTCACTGTGAACTCTTGAGTAAATATGTCCTTTATACCTGCAAGGACTATTTGAAAAGACACTCAGGAAGGGCACAACTGGCTTTAGTTGGGAAGTAGTGAAGGAATGAGTTATACAGATAAAATCTACTTATGAATAACCTTTCAAGAGTTAGCTTTAAAAATATTTTCTAATTTTTTTTTTTTTTAAGAGACCCCGGAGTCTCTCTATGTTGCCCAGGCTGGAGCGCAGTGGCTATTCACAGGCGCGATCCCACTACTGATCAGCACGGGAGTTTTGACCTGCTCCGTTTCCGAATTGGGCCAGTTCATCCCTCCTTAGGCAACTGGTGGTCCCCCGCTCCCGGGAGGTCACCATATTGATGCCGAACTTAGTGCGGACACCCGATCGGCATAGTGCACTACAGCCCAGAACTCCTGGACTCGAGATCCTCCAGCCTCAGCCTCCCGAGTAGCTGAGACTACAGGCAGGTGAAACCATGCCCAGCCAAATGTTTTCTAATTTCTTCATGTACAAAACACAAAGGGAGCCTGGCACGGTGGCTCACACCTATAATCCCAGCACTTTGGGAAGCCAAGGCGAGTGAATCATTTGAGGTCAGGAGTTGGAGACCTGCCTGGCCAACATGCAGAAACTCCATCTCTACTAAAAATAAAAAAAAAAAAACTAGCCATGCATGGTGGCCAGTGCCTGTAATCTCTACTACTCGGGAGGCTGAGGCAGGAGAATCGCTTGAACCCGAGAGGCGGAGGTTGCAGTGAAATGAGATCGTGCCATTGCACTCTAGTTTGGGCAACACGAGTGAGACTCCATCTCAAAAAAAAAAAAAAAAAAAAGGCGGGGGGTGGGGAGGGGAAGGCACAGACGCAAGGAATAAGGAATTCTGTGGGAAAGCATCTTATGGCATCTTACCACTAAAGTCAGTCAGCTCTCTCCTAATCCTGTCCTATGCTTAGGTATAACTATTGACAGTGGTAAGGTTTCATACAATTTGGTCGTATGTAACAAGATTCAGGAACTGTTCTCTTAACCACTTCACTATGTATGTGTTTAAGAAGTGAAACCTACATAGATAAGGTGTGGAGCTGGTGTCCTTGAGTGCTGTCGTGTTTATTGATATGTGGCCCAGAATTTCATTTACTTGTTAAGAATCAATCTACCTTGAGAGTGGTAAGGGAATTTTTCTTAATTAATGCAGCCATGTCCGTCTATTCTAATATGATTAAACTTTACAACATCTACATATCTTACAAATCTGTAACTCAGTGACATTTTAAAGTTTAAGTGAAAAGGGAAATTTTAAATACCACTGTTTTCAGGATGACTGTATGAGATCTTGACCTATCAGGTAAATTCTCTGTCAACTTCTTGTAGGAGCTTTTCCTTAAACTTTCCTAGTATTCCTACTGCATGAGAAGGTGCCCATACTAAAGCCAATAAAAAAAGCTTGATTTGTAGCAAATAAACATGCATGTATGTCCTGGCTTTCTTTTCTAATAGCAATCAGAAACGGAGACTGTTCATCTGTTTATCCCAGCCCTGTCAGTCGGTGCTATCATCGGCAAGCAGGGCCAGCACATCAAGCAGCTTTCTCGCTTTGCTGGAGCTTCAATTAAGGTACTGTTCCACCATCTGTGGCTCTCTGGTTCTTTAAGTTATAGAAACATGAATCTTCTTGCCACTTGATAATTTGAATTGAATGTGGAAGACTATCAGGATTACAAAGGATAGGAAGAAAACCCCAAACAACAGTGGCTTAGACCAAGGAGGTTAACTTCTATGTGCAGCAAACACATCTGGAGGTGAGCATCAGAGCTGGGTGGTGGCTCTGCCCCACCAAGTCCTTGGACCTAGGTTCCTTCCAAGTCACCTTCCCCCTGTACGGTCTTGGTCCCTCGTGGTTCCAGATGACACCATTCAGGGCTTCAAGAATCAAGTCTGTTGTCCAGCCAATAGGAGAGAGAATACAATAAAGAACTTTTCTCCTACAGAAGTTTCTTGTTAGCTGCTATGGGATATTTCTACCTATATTCCATTGCCCAGAACTTGGCCAAAGTTTTGAAGGGGCAGCAGGGAAATACAGGCTATGCGTAGTCAGCTCAACATTTTGTAACTACAGAAGGTAACATACCAGAGGACAACTAATGGTGTCTGCCATAATAGATAATTGTGTGTTCTGAAGATTCTGTATTTTGATGCCTTATTTAAGAAAAATAAAGGTTGGCCGGGTGCGGTGGTTCACACCTGTAATCTCAGCACTTTGGGAGGCCAAAGCAGGCAAATTTCTTGACTCCAGGAGTTCAAGACCAAACTGTGCAACATGGTGAGACCCCATCTCTACAAAAAAAAAATTTTTTTTTTTTTAATTAGCCAGGCATGGTGGCATGCACCTATAGTCCCAGCTACTTGGGAAGCTGAAGTGGGAGGAAAAATTGAGCCCGGGAGGTTGAGGCTACAGTGAGCTATGATCACACCAGTGCACTCCAGCCTGGGCTCAGACAGGACTCTGCCTCAAACAAAGGAATGTGGTGGGCAGTATCCTTGAAACTTAGGGTGCAGAGACCTAGAGTGTGTTCCATACACAGGAAGCCCAGGGAGTTCTGATGCAAGTGGACCAAGGACCACACTTTGAATACCACTGGTGTAGTGAACACAGGCAACAGAGGCAAACCCAGCTCTCCTTTTATCTGTGTGGTCATGGGCCAGGTAACTCAACCTCTCCAGCCTTCCATTTCCCCATTTGTGAAGTGGACGTAATACTTCATCAGAATGTGGTGAGGATTAGCTGAGAGACTGCATATGGAGGTCTCCATTAGGGCCAGACACAGAATCAGTATATAGTATATAGCAGGAGGGAGGCCTGAATGATGAACCCACAGGCATTGCTGCCTCTCCCCAGTTTCCTTCCAGAAGGCTTTAATTGTGCATTTCAACCAGAAATGTTAGGCTTGTTGGCCCAAGATGCCTATCAGTGATATCTGAAAAGTATCGTAATTTGTTGGGTCTGTTGCAGATTGCTCCAGCGGAAGCACCAGATGCTAAAGTGAGGATGGTGATTATCACTGGACCACCAGAGGCTCAGTTCAAGGTATGTGCTCTAGAGTATGTGCTATGTGCACAGGTAACAAATGCATGGGCACTCATAACCTGGTTTCTTCCTTAAATATTAGTCTAAATCTCAGAAAGAGTCCATGGAAATTCTTATCTAAGAGCAGAGTAGAATCATACTCAAAATTACATTTCAGAATTAACCGGAAGTCTTTGAGAGCTCTGTACTGGTTACTGGGTTTACCTCTCAAAGGTGAATTTGCTTAATGTCCTGTAGTCCTATGTTAAGGTGAAACCTTAAAATTTACATATGCTCTGGAAACTTGTTCCCAGATGTTTTCCCACCTGTTCCTGAGATTCCCTACCCTTGAATTAAAATGCCCCCTTTTTCCTCTTACCCCTTGGATTATCTCTATTAGACCTTGCCCATAGACTCTCTACAAATCACTGTAATCCTTAGGATCTTAAAGGTAGGAATGGCAAGAGGTCTTGTAGCATTTGTCCTGGTATGAACCACTGCACATGTTTATTGGGACTTGAGGTCTTTGGGGCTGCTGTGCCTTTCAATGTCTACTGAGAAGTGATAGAGCAGAGACTTGGCAGTCAGGCTGCTAGTTCAAAACCTAGCTCTGCCATTCATGGCTGTATGACATTGGGCAAGTTACTTAACCTTTTTCTGGCTGGTTTCTCATCTGTAAAACAGGGATAAGAGCACCTACATCCTAAGGTAGTTAAAGGTTTATACGATATATGAAATGTTTAGAATACAATAGAAAGTTTAGAATAGTAACACATAGGCAGCACAAAATTAGTGTGCCGGGGGTATTCAGCAGACTCTGGATGAATCAGACTAAGACCATGCCAAATTCATAAAACATTCCTTTTAGTATATGATTTCTCCCATAAAATGTAGTGTGGGTGTCTTGTCTTAGCTGCCTTCTTACACAGCCACTAAATGTTATATTTAACCTTAAGCCTTAGTTTTTTGGGTTTTTTTTTTTTTTTTTTTTGAGACAGAGTCTTACTCTGTCGCCCAAGCTAGACTGGAATGGTGTGATCGCGGCTCATTGCAAACTCTGCTTCCTGGGTTCAAGAGATTCTCCTCCCTCGGCCTCCCGAGTAGCTGGGTTTACAGGCATGCGCCACTATGCCCAGGCAATTTATTTTTAGTTGAGATTGGGTTTCACCATGTTGGCCCAGCTGGTCTCAAACTCCTGACCTCAAATGATCTGCCCCTGTTGGCCTCCCAAAGTGCTGGGATTACGGTGTGAGCCATTGTACTCCTGGCCAAGCCTTAGTTTTCTTAGCCTTACAATGTGACTAGTAACAGCACCTACAGCTCTCTCCCCACCCCACCACTCCCCCTTAAAAACAAACCAAAAAAAAATCACTTTGACTTCTATTTTCTCTGGGCCATTTTTTCACTAAAAATTCAAAGCTGCTTTCACTTCATTTATGGGAAGACTAGGAAACAAAAGGGGATGCTTTGAGATGTGGGTGCAGTTGGTTAGATGAAGAAGGAAAATCATGCGAAGAAATTTATTCCTTCACAACAGCATTGTGATCCAGGCAGTTCAAATCTTAACACAAAAATTGTTGAAAACTGCTTCTTATCCCAAACCTTCAGTCAGCCACTTTTAGTTTGACATCTTAAAAAATAAATACAAACATGAATTACTACATGTCTCTCCTTGGTGCTGAGCTTTTGCTCTTATAAATGGAATTATGGTCCTGCAATTCCTGTGATACTTGTATGATAGGAAGTTCAAAGTTGTTTCCCTGTATTCTCTAAAACTCATGTTTTATAGTTACATGTAACATTTAAGCCATAGTGGTTAAATTTCATTTATGTGATTGGTGACAATGCTAAATGAATGTTTTCTTTTAGAGATATAAGGAATGGTAAACCTCCTCCCCCATATTTTTTCTTAGAAATTCAAGAGCTTCTGTTTTGGAGGATAGTATATATCCCTAGTGTCTTTTTTTTTTTTTTTTTTTTTAAAGAATGAAAGAAAGAAAGAGAAAGAGAATGGGATTCTTGTTTTATTACCCAGGCTAGAATGCAGTCTAAAAATGGGTATTAAAAACCTCTTTTATGCCAATAATTGTGCTTAACAATGGAGACAGGAAGGAATAGGGGATGAAAATAACAAGCAGCCAACCAATATTTTATTTAAACCTGTGAAATGCTATGCAATTGCTGGGGAGTGATTTAGTTCCAATTATGTGGTCACTCTTAAAATAGGTATAATGTGATACTGAGAAAAATTTATGTTTTGTGGATTTGGGCAGGAGAGTTCTGTAAATATTTGTTAAGTCTAGTCGTTCCAGATCTGAGTTCAAGTCCTGGATATCCTTGTTGATTTTCTATCTCGTTGATCTATGTAATATTGACAGTGTAATGTTAAAGTCTCCCACTATTATTGTGTGGGAGTCCAAGTCTCTTTGTAAGTCACTAAGAACTTGCCCTATGTATCTGGGTGCTCCTGTAATGGGTGCGTATATATTTAGGATCATTAGCTCTTCTTGTTGCATTGATCCTTTCACCATGTAATGTCCCTCTTTGTTTCTTATGTTCTTTGTTGTTTTAGTCAGTTTTATCAGACATGAAAATCACAGCTTCTGGTAATGCTAGCTGGCTGTTTTGCCCATTAGTTGCTGTAGATTCTTCATTATGGTGATGCTCTTTACCTTTTGGTATGTTTTTGGAATGGCTGATAGTGGTTGTTCCCGTCCATGTGTAGTGCTTCTTTCAGAAGCTCTTGTAAAGCAGGCCTGGTGGTGATGTAATCTCTGAGTACTTGTTTGTTCTCAAAAAATTTTATTTTTCCTTCGCTTATGAAGCTTAGTTTGGCCAGATATGAAATTCTAGGTTGAAAGTTGTTTTCTTTAAGGATGTTGAATGTTGGCCCCCACTCTC
>PVKP010018120.1:0-44835 GCA_004027715.1 Plecturocebus donacophilus
CGGGGAGATAGCATGGGGAGAAATGCCAGATATAGGTGAAGGGGAGGAAGGCAACAAATTACACTGCCACGTGTGTACCTATGCAACAATATTGTATGTTCTTCACATGTACCCCAAAACCTAAAATGCAATAAAAAAAAAAAAAGCCTTTTTTTAATTGGGGTGCTTAGAACACCGACATGTTGGATAATCATTGATTTCATTTTATTCTATAATATCAATAAATATGCATGTGTATACATTATACCTACCTTCATGTTTACCATTCCAATTCTCCTATTTCTTACATAGATTCAAATTTTCATCTGGCAGCATCTAACTTCTTCTAAAGAGATTTCTCTAACATTTTACCTAGTGTTTAGTGCAGGCCTATGGCAATGCCTTTCCTCAACATTTATTTGCTAAAAAAGTTCTTCTTTTACTTTAAGTTTTTAAAGTTATTTTCATTAGGTCTAGATATCTGAGTTAACCTTATTTTTATTAGTTAGTATTTTGATGTTGCTCTGTTAATTGGGTTTGCATGGTTTGGATAAGAAGCTACCTGTAAGCCTTATCTTGTTTCTCCATATATCAGTCACATATTTTTTATTTTCCTGACTGGCCTCTACACGTTTTCCTTGTCATTTATAGTGATTTTCTTATTATGTATCTAGGGTTTTCCTTTTCCTTTTGCATTCATTTTGAAAAATCCTGAGTCATTGTTTGTTCAAATATACTTCCTCCCTGTTATTTCTTTCTCCTCTTTTGGGGTCACCTGTGACACTTATCTTAGACTGGATACCTTCCCACAGCTTTTAGATTCCTTGTTTGTTATTATTTTCTTCTTTGTGTTTCATCTCGCATATTTTTACTGACTTATTTTCAGGTTCTCTGACTATTTTGTCAGCTAGGATGAGCTGGCTAACAAGCCGACCGAATGAATTCTAACTGTTATCTTTATGATTTCTGCCATTTCTATCTGATGCATTTTTAGATGATATTTATACTTCTTTTGAAAGTCCTTATTTATTATGCAGTTTAACCACATTGCACACTGGACAATTTAAGATATCACTGGCTTTATTTTAAAGTTTCTGTTTGATAGGATGGGAAGAGGTAAATAAGCAAAATTGAAAGGGGCAACAGAAAATCAGTAATGAAGAAAAGTGATATTTTAATGCAATACGAAGGATCAGAATTAATTAAAAATTCCATAATGAACAAAATCTTGACATTTTAAATAATGACAGTATGTGTCATGATTATAATGCCTGAATCATCTTTGAGTCCTATTTTTTTAGTAATTCATCTTTTAGCAAGGGGTTGTCTATTTTTTCTTTATTCTTTAGAATGAAAATGAGACAATGTTGAGAAGTATAGTATAGACTGAGGTAAACACTACGAATGTCAAAAGAGAACTACCCCAATTCTGTCAGGATGCTAGTTTGATGTATTGATTGAGTCAACTAATCAGTGATTGAAGATGGATTGGCTTGTGTTACTGTTATCTTTACCCTTGGTGTCCACAGGCTTCAAGCTCCTCCGGCTGTGGGCAGGCATCGCCTTGTATTGACTGTGGGGCTGGCCATGCTGAAGGCTTTCCCAGGACTCTTGCTCTCCCTTGAGCTTTCAGGTCCTGCATGACTGTCCATACAGGAGGTCCCTCTCTATACTCTTGCCTTCTCCCCAAGCAGTAGACTGCTACTGTTGGACATGTGGTGTTAGTCTTGTGACGTGAATGTCTGGGTTTGTTTTTTTCTCAGTTCTACTGGACCAGTCTTAATTTTGGGTCTCCATATCAGGAGCTTCTTAGTCCTCCTGTCCCACACACTACAACCCCGCCCTTGGGCACGGCTCTGCCTTGTATGTATGGCTGGTCGTAGGCAAGACAGTTCCCTACCTCTCTTCCAGTGACATTGACCTCTGCTTTTTATCACAATATACTGTGACCATGAAGGGTTTCTGTTTTGTTTTGTTTTTGTTCCACCCACCAAGGGAACAAAAAAAAAAAAAGTTTTTTTTCTGTTGTGCCCTACTGTATCTTTGTTTGACATGATATTGCCTGGGAATATGATACCTTGTTTTTGTTTTTAATGAGGAAAGATCCTTTTGCTTTCTGTTGTAAAACCAAAGAAAATGACTAAGGTGAATCTCCATCAATTTAGAGTTTTATTTTGCCAAGATTGAGGACATGCCTGGGAAAAAGGAACACAAAATTACAGAACCATCTTTGTGATCCATGCTTTTTACAGAGAGAGTTTGGGGCTCTCAGTATTTAAAGAGAAAAGAGCAGGTAGTAGGGGAGAGGAAAGAAAAATAGGGGACAGTAGATAAAAGAGGCAGGTGGTTGCATGGTTTAGAGGCTTTAATGCGTGTTCACTAAATTCACATTTTACGCATGAAAAGAGCATGTAGAGGAACAGTCAGCCATGCACTCCCTTCATGCTCAGTAAACCTGCATCTTTACATAATGTAAGATAAATACAGAGGAAAGGAAGCACTCAAATATGTTTTGGTCTCAGGTGAGTGGAGAGATGATTTCTAGCTTGTCCTGTACCTGTGAAGATAATCAATGTTTGATTGATGTCAGGGTGAAATTGAACAAAACTCTGTTTTAGGGCAAAGATCTTGGAGCCCACAAGGAATTTCCTTGTGAGCAAATTATGAAGGAGGCCCCCTGAGGAGGTATGGAGGCTGCTATGTTTGCAGCTATCTATTTAGGAACAGAATGGGAGGCAGTGTTGCGTGACCCAGTTCCCAAGCTTAACTTTTCCCTTTGGCACACTGATTTGAGGTCCTGAGATGTTATTTTCCTTTTATACTGTGCATTTTTGCTTTCCATGGAGCTGTCTGATGTTTCTTCCTGTCCCTCAGTAGCCATCAATTATCTCTGCCCACATCTAGACCTAGAGGCTACCCTGGTCATTTGTTCTGCCCTAATCTTTCCCTTGAGCACCTAGTGGAGGGCAGTGGGAAAGAGCTTGCATGTAAATGTTGATTCCACTTCTGCCTGGGGCTCCCAGATATTTTAAACTGATACATTAGCCCATGTTGGACCATGAGAATTTAATAACATTTTAGTTGATTTCTTCCTGCCTGCCTCTATGGTGACCAGTTCCTCCTGTATTCTGCCAAAGAAAAGGTGGTTCACACACCTTTCACCTCAGAGAGGCACATCACAGCTCAGATGCAGGCTCTGGTTGCCTCGATAGCGCAGTTATCTCCTGGGTTCAGGAGTTATTGTGATTTTCTAGATTATCCAGATAATTCTAAATTTTAGGATGCGAGCGACATTTTCTTGCAGCTTTGAACATTCTGAACAGAATGAGAAGTCTTTCAGTCAGGTCTGATTTGAGTGAAAAGGTTTCATTTGGCTTGTCTACTTTTAATACAGGGTCTGCACCATCAGGACCAAGAAAATTCTTGCCCTTCCTCACAAAACAGAGGAGGCCCCCATGGGATTGTTTCCCTGTATTTCTCATGTCTGGGCAAACATCCAGCTTCCCTGTGTTGCTGTACATGTGCCATGAGGTCTGGCCAAAAGATCCTCTGTAAACTTTGCATTCCTCACTGAAACAAGCTTCAGAATTCTTCACCTTCTTTTCCTATTTCCAAAAAACCATGGAAAAGTCAACAGGGACAAGTGACATTCAGAAGCCATACAATGTTAGCTGCCTGCGTCCCTACCATCTCCACCTCCCTGATCATCCCTGATTTATATTGCTATGTGCCATGACAGAAATACTCTTTGATCAAGACAATTTGTATTTATGTTATTATTTCCATGTAGAAATTAACTTTACTCTTATTAATATGGCTCCGTTCCCCCGGACGTCTTCTCCCTCAGATTTATCTGTTGTCCGACAGGGAAACAGGGAGCAATCAGACTGCTTCTTCCCAGGATGTTGATCACGCCTGCTAACAAGATGCTTACGCAACACTCCAATGCCTCATGCTTCCATCCATTTTTTTCTGATAGCTTCTCTCCGTTGTTGTCACCATATATTTTATCTTCTATTTCTTTACTTCTACAAAACTAGATTATCACTTCTACCTTCTCTTCCTCTTCTTCCTCCTATTCCTTTCTCTTCCCCTCCCTCCTCCTTTTCCTCTTCCCCTTCTCCCTCTCTTACTCCTTCTCTTCCATTTTCATCTTTCTCCTCCTCCTCTTTCCCTCTCTGTCTGAGAATCTTAGTAATCTTTTCTTTTTAAATGTTGTGCTAGAAGCCACACTTTCATGGACTTACTTCTTTCAATTTGAAATTAAAGAAAGAAATTGAAGAGATTGAATTAAAGGAATCTCAAATTGAAAGAAGTAACTCCATGTATATATTCACATGTATATATTTTTTCTTTCTAATATAATATGCATTTTGGTATAGTCAAGAAAAAAACTCAGTTTTATGATCTTTAGCAACAAATATATATCCGTCCAAATGTATTCTACAATTTATTTTCTGATTGAGTGTGTAAAGATAAAAGAAAGAAAGTAATTATTTTGCATTCAGGTGGCTCTACTTATTTTCCCTCTTACTGCATTCACTTCTTACATTTCCCTAGATAGGTCCTTTCCCAGAGCATTAGTTCTTCCCAACAGTGCCCAGGATTCTAGATTAAGCTGCGATATCCCTGAATAAGTAGAGATCATTAAGTTAGCCTTGGCTTAAACAAAGCAATATTGAGTTTAATTTTACCAGGCAAGTAAGTAAATCCTCATTTTCTGGTTCCCTTCAGACTTTCCTGTTTCCTGAGAATAACCCCATTGTTGTTGATTCTTAACAAACTTAAAAGCAAAACACCTCTGGGTAATTAGTCTGTGTTGTATTGCATCTTTTGTTTCTCAGCTTTACATTTGCCCTTTAAAAGCATCTTCAAAATGGCTTTTTCCAGCTACTCTACCATCCAGCTACCTGCTATACTCTGCAAATGCAAAGTGTAAGTGGGAGATTGGGAGGGGACTGAGATGAGATGTTTTTCCTCTGCCTTTGCAGGCATGCATGGTAATGGCCAGCAGTGGCTGTGGCAAAAGCAGCGAGCACAGGCAGCCTCTGGGATGCTGCTCTGCAGGTGAGTCTCCACCTGGGGGGCTCAGTGGTACCCCGATGGGAAGCTCTGAGTAACAGGAGATTCCCCTTCGCTCACTCAGTCCTAGGGTGACAGTGGCTTTCTGCAGTTGTTTAACTTTGTTTAACCTTCCTGTCCATCCCTTTTGTCTTCTCCAAATCTCATATCGATTTGTAACTACCTATCAGAGTACTTTCCATTTTACTGATTAGTTGCTGACTGAACTGCTCTTTCAGCCTCACACACCATGGTTTTGCTCTTATGTGGGGAGTGCAGTCCTGCCAGAAGGACTCAGTGACACTTAGAGGATAAACAGCACACCTGCTGACCATTAGCACATATTCTAAGCCCTTGTGAGTGTCCAGGGTCAGAATCTCAATGTGTCCACCTCAAATATTCTTTGTCAAATACACCTATGCAGCTTGAAACAATTTTCAGAATGCACCTGCCACAGTTTGCTGAGTTGCAGTGTTAAATGTCACATTCTATTTAGAACCAAGTTTCCCACCTAATAGAAAATTAACCTCCACTGGAATAGTAGGTCTTTCCTAGAGAGATTCTTAATGAAGAGGACAAGATGTGCTTAATCTTCCACCTCAAGGCCCTCTTTGTGGGGTATTCACCTTAAGGGGCTCCAAATCTGAGCTACACTTCTGGCCCAAAGTCTGCACTTCTGTTTCTTGAGGGAAGCCTGTTTCACTATTTTGCATTCTTTTACAAAATTATGTTGTTAATAGAGGCATTTTCAGAACCTCTTGAGTTTCTCTGGAATACAAATCTTTCCTAGATGAATTCCCTTACAAATTGCCCTATCCACAGTCATGCGCCCATTTGCATTGAATTTTATAAACTACATCCAATATGAATTTCACTGTCTCTCTCTCTCTAATGTCCACAATCAAATATGTAAATATTTGTTTTTAGTACATGGTCAGAAATGTGACCATTGTGGAGGAATAATGTTCCACATCATGGAAATACTCCTCTAATTAGTTAGGCAGAGATACCAAGGAACAGACAAATTGAAGATAAATTGGAGCTCTGAATTCCGAAACTTTTCCTGCATGTTTTCTTTCAATCTCCTTAGCCTTTCCACTCACAGTATCCATAACCCTATTTCACTACTATGCTCTAACAATAATTTAAAATCCCAAAGTAACCCAATTTTACTGAAGAGAAAGCTAAGGCATGGATAGCCTACAGAGCATGCTGAAGCTCAGACATCGGGCACATTTTGACGTTACAAATAGAACTGATGCTATGTTGTCTGATTCTAGAAATTATATACAAACAAGTTCAGTACACCTGAGTGCACATTCTCACCAAATGCCACACTTGGAAAGCACCATTCACTCAATCCCTGACACTAGAGAAAACTTTCAGCCTCCATCATCTATCTTGAGTTCCAAACACGTTTATTCCACCCTCGTATCACTAGAAATAACACTGGGTTGGCCTGTTTGGGTTGGTGACTGGAAAGATGTTTGGTCTTACAGCTATACTGTTCTGTATGTTCTGAATGTTCAGTCTTGTGTACAACCCAGACTACTGACACCCAGATGCAGGAAGGAACCCAGGTTTCTTCGCCTTAGAAGAAGAATGTGCACACAAAGGTGTTACTGTGACATACTTGCTAATTGCTTACTGCTCAAAGTTGACTAACACTAGGTGCTATGCTTAATGTAAATAGTGACTTTCAATAAAAACACCATTTCTCTGGATCATCTCTGGTATTTATAAGCATGTGACATAGCCAGAATTTTGTGTTTTTGTATCCTTAAGCTCTGCCTTGTCCTCTATAGCATAGGTGAACCTTCTGGGTCCAGGACCAAAGAGGCCACAAGACCCCATCTAGTTGTCCATAAACTTTCAGGTCTCTCCTCACCACTGACAATACAACTTTCAGCAAACTTAACTGGGATCATCCTTCAGCACTTATCATCAAACTATTTGACTCATCTTTCAATTTGGCTGACCAATCACATGGCTGATTCAGTTTCTTTTTATTCAAGCCACTTGTCTTACTGGTCAGCTCCAAGTGTTTTATAATAAACATTTTAAGCTCTTATATTCTTATGCTCTTCTAAAATCTACGGAAAGCCTCTGTAGTGGACACTATCTTTCTCATGTTAAATATGAGGTATCTGAAGAATTAGGCATGACGTGTGGTTTTTCTGTCTTGAGTAAATACATCACCGAGCTTGCATTCCTGAGGACACATTACAGAGATTGTATTTCTAAGGATACATTTGAATCGTAGAAGGATCCCATTTTATTTTAAAATTACAAATGTTAAATAAAACAATGCTAAATATGAAGAAACACTTCTCACATAAAAATAATTAAAAGATTATGTATCTCTGTGTCTGGCTTATTTCACTCAGCGAAGTGTCCTCCAGCCTCTTTTACATTGCCACAAATGATAGAATCTCATTCTTTTTTATGGCTGAATAGTACTCCATTGTGTATTTGTGCCACATTTTGTTTACTCATCTGTTGATGGACACATAGCTTGACTCCATTTCTTGGCTACTGTGAATATTGCTGCAGTAAACATGGGGATGCAGATTTCTCGTCAACATTCTGACTTCTTTTTCCTTCCCCTTGAAGTGGGATTGCTGGATAATATGGCATGTTCTCATATATGTGGAAGTTACAAAATCGCTAGTATAGAGATAAGAGAGTAGAATAGTGTTTACTAGAGTCTGGGAAGGGTAGAACAGAGGGGGAGATAGGGAGAGGTTGGTTAATGGTTACAAAATAATAATTAGATAGAAGAGATGAGTTGTAGTGTTTATATAGCTCAGTAGGTTGTCTATAGTTGAACAATTATTTATTTTATATTTTAAAATAGCTAAAAGAGAGGATTTTGAATGTTCCCCAAAGAAATGATAAATATTTGAGGTGACGGATGTAAATGTTCTAATTATATTGATTGATTATTACAAATTATAAACCTATTCCCAAATATCATGCTGTATCCTTAAATATGTAAAACTGTTATGTGCCAATAAAAAATAACAAAAATTACTTTTATCATCTTCTCCATGATAGGTCAGAAAAGTATATATCCAAAGTTTATTTCAACCATGCTGGTTTAAATCCAGGGGCTTTTCAACATGATCGTCCATGTTTAAGTGCTTTAAGAGCATTCACAACAGCTAGCTGCTATTATGTTTCTCCCTCCCTAGTAAAACAGGATGAAGCAGATTTTCTTTAAACTGAAAATTGAAAAACATAAATAAAAATAAATGATGGGATTTTTCAGTATTCTTCTACTTCCTGAAGACAGAAACGATTTCTAGAGCCAATGGCATTATTTTAAAATTTATGAAGATTCTGAGCCTTTTTTTCAGAACAGACTTTGTTAATTTGTGAGTTTAAAGGTAAAAAGTTTAAAAGATATAGTAAAATAGCGATTTTAGACACATGTGCCACCAACCTCATTGTTAAATTAGCTGAATAAAGCATAATAAGACAGTGCATCTAAAATTCAAAAAAACCCTGTTTTTAATTCTGGACATTATGAGAAGAAATTATATTTGTGAAGAATATATTTTGTAATAGATTTTGTGAAATGCTTTAACTTTCCTTGAGTATAAAATATCCTCTCAACAATTTTCAGAAGTGAATTAGTCAACTTTTCAGATTAAGACTGTGAGATTGAGTCAAAAGAAAACTTTTAGGGCACTACAGAGTAACTGAAAATAAATAAATAAATGAAACTTATGGAATGATTGACAACAAATAAATGACTGAATAAATGCGATATCCCTGGCTAAAATCCTATATGGGTTCCACCTGTTTAGAAAGTGTCTTTTTTGCCTGTCCAACATGGCAAAAACCCATCTCTATTACAAGTACAAAAATATTAGTAAGGCATGCTGGCGCACGCCTGTAATCCCAGCTACTTGGGAGGCTGAGGCATGGGAATCGTTTGAATCAGGGAGGCACAGGTTGCAGTGAGCCTAGATTTTGCCACTGCACTCCAGCCTGGGCGCTAGAGCAAGACTCCATCTCAAAAAAAAGGTGGGAGGTCTTTTATTTGGTCACTGCTTTTAAGCAGGAGGATAACAGTTAAAAAAACATGGTACTATTTTATGGGTAAGTTTCTGTTTATATGTGCACATGTGTATAGATACATTTTCATATGAAGAACATTTAAGAAGAGTGATGGAGCCAGTGACTCAGTAGACATTTTGGGTTTTTCTGTCACATCACCTTTATTCTTCCTTCATGGAGAGTCGCCTGGGCATAAATCACACCATCTGTTTTTATTGTTTCTATGAAATGTCTCTTTTTCATGTTTAGTAAATGTTTTAGGGTACAACATATATTTATTGACTAAAATGTTAAAAATTTGTACTTTATAACTTTTAAAAAATTTCTATTAATTCCATGGACATTGTTATAGTCTGTTCAAATTTACTTTCCCAGGGTATTGCCTTAAACATTCCGTGTCAAAACAAAGAGAAATAGATATTTTAGAAATCATAACCAGAGGTATAATTTTAATTTTGAAAAAATAATAAATACTATATAGATGTATGCATACATGTGTCTATATGCATGTATTTATATATAGAGGGAAAGAAAAAGCTTTTATTATTTTAAAATTTTAAGTATTTTTAATTGATGATCGTAGTTTCTATCTAAATATTATTATTTCATTTATAATTTAAGATCTGAAATCTCTTCAAGTTCTTCTAAGCCAATTAATTTCCTCATCTATAAAATGACACAAAGCAAAGTATCTTTAATTTCTACTCTCTATTCACTATTATTACCCTCTTGAGGCCACCATCATTTTTCACCTGAAAAAGGCAGCCTCCTGTCATTTCTCCCTCCTTTTGCTCTTGGCACTCTCCAGATTACAGTCTCAGGGATTTTTCTAAAACAAATATCTTTCCATAGATCAAAACCTCTCATTACCTATTTACTGCCTTTATAGAAAAGGTCACACTCCTTTAGATGCCTGTCTGAGAAGGTGGGCTGCGACCTTACTCTCGTGTATCCAGCCTTATTGCTCTCTACTAGTCCCACCCATTCTAAAGTTTTAATACCATGGAAACTTCCTAGTATCTCCCACCTGGGAGTCATTGATCAATACATGCTGCCTGGACAAGGCATGAAAAATATTTTATTTGCCTCCATTCCTTAATTTTTTACCCTTTCCTCGAACCATTTTCCCTCTCAAAATGCACCTTTTAGATACTAGTTTTATACTTATTTACACTGAGGGGATTCTAATCGAATCCCCTAGTTTATCATTGTTTCTCGGTTTTGTTCCTGCATCACAGTCTGCACTGCTCAATCATATATTTAATCTAGCTTTACAAAAGGATGTATCATTTTCTTTCACACTAAGTATAAACAAGCCGAGGGCAGTCATCATTTCGACCTGCTCTCCAGCTCTATTTACAGCATCTTACATGAATGATTACCACATATCACACAATCACCTAGTCTATTAACCTACTGAGTGATTAATAGTGCATGAGTTCAGTAGATCGTGTATCCGAACTGAAGATCATAGTATCTGGAACAGCGTTGATTACTTGGGAAATGGTTGCTATTATCATAACTATACTTATTGCTAAAATTTTACTTGATATATTTAATGCAGTTAAAAGCTTCTTCTTTGAAGCTTCTTTGTAATTTAGTCTTGCATTCAATAATATACCTGCAAAACTTAGTTGTTTTATGTTATTTTCCCCCCTGAGGAGACACATACATCCTAAGTTCTTATTCTTTTAAATTAAGTATCATTTAATTAGGTCTTTTTCTATCATATAGCACCCTCAGCTTGGCCACTCTTTTAGAAATGTACCATTGAAAGACCTGTCAGAACAGATCACAGCACCAGTCCATCTATTAGCAGTGCAAAGCTTGCATTACGTGCTCCCTGGCTGCAAGGTACTCATGGCTATGGGATGACCCTGGATGTGGCTGTGCAGAGAGTGTTGTACCTTCTATTTGTGAAAGATAGAGGCAAATCATTTCCTTCATAATAATGACTGCTAACAATGTGCTGTATTGCATTCATTATATTTTCAGCATTCATTTGTTGTTGCTGCTGTTGTTAAGATGAAAGATAAAGTCCAATCAGAATAATTCAGTAATTTTTCTAACATTGCAATGTACATGAACATTGCATATACATTGCACATACTGATGCAGACACTATAGAAAAGGTACAGTTGGTAAAAATATGTGCCTCAACACAATGCAAAAAATAAGAAAGATATATTAATGTTCATTTGTTAATTTAGAACATTAGAAATAATGTGAAATTTCACTGAGCTCTGTGAAAGATGGATTGCCTACTTTGGATTTGAGATTCATTGCAATTGAAAGAGAAGTTTCACTCCATCTAGCTAGCTAAGCTAACCAATAACCAGAGAAAATACATGAATTAGTAAGAATGCAACACAAAGATTTATTAAGAGAGTTGTATTTACAGTAATTATAAACTTCATATGGTGTGATTCTGATATAAACCTCCAGTATTGCTTCACTAACAGGCTGATGAATATCTTAGGAAAACCTAAATAAACTGTATCTGCCAGATTTCATCCAGATTCTCCCTTCTGTCTTGCTAATTCTTCATCTGCCATAGTTTCTTTGGAAATTATACTTCTAAGACCCAATTTATTGTGAAGAGGTAATACAGCTTGTTAGTATAAGATACTAGGTATATGATTTGTCTAGAAATAGCATAACATGTTAGTGATCTCTGATGCTGAAAGCCTAATTCAAATCACAGCAACACCAGTACTTTGTGCTAATATTAGGGTGATCTTGCCACGAAATGACATTTAATCTGATAGGATGATTGATATGATCTGGCTCTGTGTTCCCACCCAAGTCTCATCTCAAATTGTAGTCCCCATAATCCTCAGGTGTTGAGGGAGGGACCTGGTGGGAGGTGATTGGATCATGGGGGTGGTTTGCTCCATGCTATTCTTGTGATAGTGAGGGAGTTCTCATGAGATCTCACAGTTTTATAAGTGTTTGACAGTTCCTCCTTCACAGGCTCTCTCTCCTGCCAACTTGTGAAGAAGCTTGTGAAGAAGCTGCCTGCTTCCTCTTCCGTCATGATTGTAAGCTTCCAGAGGCTTCCCCAGCTATGTGGAGCTGTTCTCGTTTCTTTATAAATTACCCAGTTTCTGGTAGTAGCTTTATAGCAGTGTGAAAATGGACTAACACAATGATCATTTAGGATGTATTTTCTTGGGATTAAAATGGATTTCAGGCAAATTGCTTAAAGTTTCTGGGACTCAGATATTTTCCTCTCTAGAAGAGTGTGGATTACACTGGCATCTCAGATGGTTGTTGTAAAGATTAAATGAGTGAATATACATAAAGTATTTAGAATAGTTCTCAGCACATAATAAATATTCATTAAAAGTTAGCCCTTTTTAACATTTATATCATTTTTGCCTATTCCAAAATCTCTTGAGGTATATTACTTAGCTCTGTTAGGTAGGTTCTGAGATCTCTATTTTATTAACGAAAAACTAAATTAAGGCCAAAACAGGTTAGTAGGATACATTCATTTAGGGGAAAAAATAAAGGGACAAAATAGAAATTATACAGTGCAGCTCCAAGACCTTATCCTTAGGAATCATGTTTAATCTGTAACTTCTCTTTTTTTTTCTTTTTATGTGATTGTTCTGTGGTTCATATGATTGAAAGCTCTTTCTCTCGTCTTTACATGTTCAAGTAAGAAAAATGACATTCTTTTGAAAATTTGAAAATCAACATAAGAAGTAGGCTAGTTTGGCTAACTTTACTTTTGATCTAACAAAAAGAGGTCTCCCCTTTGCACAAGAACTGCGAGACAAAATAAAATTGAGGTTCCAGGGACCATTGGCATGGAGAGAGAAAGATGCTTATGTAAAGTTTTTGTGCAGTCACTCAGTGGTAAGAGGGTAACACACTAAAAAGTGGTATTGTAAAATGTGCAGAAGTAGAGAAAATTTCTAAAATGTGCTCTGTTAATCATTTATTATATGCTAGACTATGTGTTTTTATGTAGAAAATTTAAAAATATTTGTGAAATCCCCTAATGTATATCAGATATTACTCTTGATGTTGAGAAGAAAGGGATAAACAAAATAAAAGAGTTCTATGTTGTTATCCAGTAGGTTAAATAAATAAATATATAAAGTGATTTTGGACAGGAAAATGTACTGTGAATAAAATACAACATGGCAAACTGAGATTTGATGAATGAGAAATAATAATCCACTTGAAAATCTTAGGAAGATCATTACAGGCAGAGGAAGGATAAAAAACAGTGATTGAGAAGCAAAAAATTACAGTATGGCTGGTCATCAATAAATAAGCAGAGAGATATACAAAATGAGTGTCACAATATGAAATTAGAATTTTAGATAGGGACCAACTTACCTATGGTCTTATAGATCAAATTAGAATGGGATCTTGTGTGCCAAATTAAGTCTTAATTCAATAGGTCTGTACAAAGTGCAAAGCACTCTGTAAAATTCTGAAGATACATGAATGAACAAAACACATTTAATCTTATCTTCTTGGGTGGGCTCCAGATAGAAAAATAAAGTGTTTTATAACTACGTAAAAGAAAAATCCCTGAAAACTGTCAGATAAACTAGGAAGCAGATAATTCAATAATTCCCTCAAGATCCTTGGAAAGAGTCTCACTTATTAAACAGTTATTTTGATTTTCATCAATTCTTTAGTTAAAACAACAGTTAACAAACTCACATTGTATGCCACATACAAAAGCTTAATCATTTATAGAAATATGCAAATATAATCAATAATAAATAATTTTCTAAGCAAAGTGCTAAATAATGTAGGGACAAAAAGAATGACTCACTGTACTCAAGTTGCTTAGAAACTATATTAGGTTGCAAATAACTTGGGATATCTTGTTATATATGATAAGGAAAAACAGAGCATTAAAATAGTGTGTATAAAATACTAAAGTAAACTTTATTGAATGCCAAAAATATAGAACAAAATTTAATGCAGTATAAATGACCCATAAATGTCCATGCCTACATTTAGAAAATCCAGGTGATTTCAAAGCCTACAATCCTTGTCAGCCAATTTAAACTGAATTAACTTGAGATATTACCACTTAGAGCACATGGGAATCTGAGGTCATTAAAAAAAGAGAGAGAGAGAGACTACTATAACTTAAATCATAGAACAACTGCATAGTATATCAGACCAATTTTTTAAAAATTAATTTTGCTAGATTTACATATTCATTTATATTTATAAAATAATGAAATGGAGTTGAATATTATGTTTTTCTCATTTCTTGGGGACAATGATTCATTATCTTCTCTTTTCTGCTTAAACAGCAGATTGATTGAACATAAATCTTATATGATGGCCTTGTGGAATTAGGTATTATATGAAGATTTGCTCTGACATGTACATTAAGTTGACCAATTACCTCTGTCAGGAAAGAAAAAATTTGAAGGGCCATCACTGCCAAGTTAACCAAAGACTCTAAAAATCTTTATTTTTTGAGATCTATAGTAAATATTATATATCGATTGTGTGGAAAATCCTTCTTTATTTCAATGAACCATATTAGGCATATATGTGGATTAGAGATAAAGAGTAATATTTATTTTAAAATATAAGCATATTTCACCAGATGTATGGCTTTCTTTAGATTTATATGAAATTGTATCACAATGAAACCTTGTCAAAACATGCCTCATGTTGACAGAGTCAGAAAAAGTATCATAGACTACATCATGTTCTCCAAAACATAACCATTAATAGTAATATTTTTATAATGATTGTTTCGAGTGGAATCTAAAGGGGCTGATGCTATGAAGTCAAGTATGGAATCTCTGAACATGGGAGACTCTAGGGAGAAATGTCTCTCAAAATATAAATTCCCAGAAATATGCAGAAATAATAGGTGCTTTGGACATGCACAATATCGAACGGGAATTTGAGTCAAATGTGTTAAATTTCCAAATTAACACTTGCTGGCACCTGAATCAAATATATATGGATCACATATACAGTCTTTTTAAAATTGAAAGTCCAGTTAAAATTCAAACTCCTTTGGCATGCTTTCCTTAGCTCCCATCTGTAGAATTTTTCCTTCCTCAACTCTCCCATATAGAACTTAGTATGTATTTCTATATTAATAATACATATTCTACTATAATTATTAATGTGTATTTCTTCTCTTTTATGTATTCTGAAAATGGCATCTAAACAAGACCTTTCTATATGATAGGGACTGAATGTATTCATATTTGTATTCCCAGATGCTAACATAACATAATATATGCTATTGATATGTTTTGATATATTATAACCTGCTAACAGTATTTGTTTACCATATCATAGATAACTGATAAAAGATGGATTGAATAACTACATTGAACAGTGGTTGGATGAATGGATGGATGGTATATTTTTTACTACTGTAGCACTGATGCTTAAATGTTTATAATTTGAGTTATAATGCCCACATTCACTGAAATACGTTGAAAAGTATCTCAAGAAAATAAAAACAGATTAATTTGTGTATCGCTCATTTCATTTATTTTTTTGGCACAAAGGCCAAAAATACACAAAGACCAAAATATCACAAAGTATCAGTTAAAGCATAATTCTCAAAGTTAAAGAGAGTGTTTGCTTTAGGAATTTAAAGAAGTGTCTCATATAAAATATTGTTAGATGTTTATTAATTATATTAACTTTACCACATCATTATATAATTGCCTTCTAAATTAGCTAAATTGAAAACCTCTGGAAAGGTGTTCACCATTCTATATATCATCAAGAACATTCGTGATTTATGGGAAAAGGTCAAAATATTAACATTAAAAGGAGTTTGGAAGAAGTGGGTATGATTTCCAGAGTACACAAAAAAGAGAGAACATACCTATTAATGTTTATGGTATAGTAGGGTTCCAACCCTCATGGATGACTTTGAGAAGTTCACAACTTTAGTGGTGTAAGTAACTGCAGATGTGGAATTAGCGGGAGAACTAGAATTAAAAATAGTGCCTAAAAATGTGACTGAATTGCTGAGATCTCATAATAAAATTTGAAGAGATGACTATTTGCTTTTATGGATGCACAAAGAAAGTAGCTTCATGAGATGGAATCTACTTCTGATGAAGGTGCTGTAAACATTGTTGACATGATAACAGAGGAATTAGAATATTACAAAACATAGTGATAGGGTTTGAGAGAAACGACTCCGATTCTGAAGTAAGTTTTACTGTGGGTAAAATGCTACAGCAAACGGCATTGCATGCTACTGAGAAAGCACTCGTGAAAGGAAGAGTCAATCAATGCAGCAATTTCATTGCTGTCTCATTTTAAGAAATTGGCAGGGTCACCCAACCCTCAGCAACCACCATCCTGATCTGTCGGCAGCCATCAATATTGAGGCAAGACCCTCCACCAGCAAAAAGATTACAACTTGCTGAGGCGATGATGATCGCTAGATTATTTAACAATCAATATTTTAAAATTCAAGTATATACATTTTTTCTAGACATAATGTCATTGCACACTTAATAGATTGTAGTATAGTGAGACAAAACTTTTGCAGTCACTAGGAAACCAAAAAACAAACAAACAAACAAACAAACAAAAAACGTGTGATCTCTTTATTATAATGTTTGCTTTATTATGGTGGTCTGAAACTGAACTTGCAATATCTCCAAGGTATACCTTAATGTCAGTTTTTCATAAATACATTGCATTTTTCTAGATTTCTCTACAGAACAGTAATTATAGCTTTAGTATTCAGTTATTGAGCGCCTATTATACCTTGCCCTGTCCAAGGTGATTTAAATGTTTTATTTAAATATCAATTCGATAAGTAGTATTATTGTTACCACTGTCATAGTCTGATATTTTCATGAAAATTAAGTCAATTTCTTAAGGTTTATAAGCTGTTAAACTACAGAGCAACAATTTGATTCTAGGTCTGATGTTCACCCAGCCAGGAAGCAGTTAAAATTTACCTGCTGCCAACAGCAAAACACAGTTAAGCAGAGGCCAGTGGTGGAGGCTTATTTGTTACGAGTTGTTGGATTATGTAAAAGTCATCATCTGCTTTAGTCGTTACATTGGACATGCTCTTGAAATGTATTACAAATAAATTTTATCTTACAGATTTTAGAAAATAACATATATATGTGTATATATATATATATATTAAAAATTTTTACAATTGTTAGAAAAATATTCTGAAAAACTTTGTAATGGTCAAATATTTACTAAGTGTATGATCAGTGGAATACTGGGTATTGTCCAGCAGACATTTCATTGTTATCTAATTCTATAAGAATCTTTTTGGGGCTATTTTGCAAATCTACAGATAAAAGATAATTATTGGAAGACTGATGGTGATGTCAACTATTTCTTTACTTAGAAAAGCAAGTTTATTTTGTGGAATAGTAATAAAATAGATTTTTGTTTAGTAGATTCCAAACACTATGATTCATTTGTGTCTGGAATGACGTCAAATTCACCACTCTTGTTTATTTGAGTGTTTAAAGGTTCTGTTTTAAATCAATGAAAACACTGTGCTGGATCTTGCACTGTTAATAAACAAAATGCAATTTTTCACACGATGTGTTCATTTTATACTCATTATTAAGTCATGACTTGGGCTCAAGTAATCCTCCTGCCCTGGCTGCCTTTGTAGCTAGGACCACAGACACACGCCACCACACCAGGCTATTTTTTTTTTTTTTTTTTTGTAGAGATAGGTCTCACTGTGTCATGTAGGCTGCTCTCAAACTCTTAGACTCAAGGGATCCTCTCACCCTGGCCTTCCAAAGTGTTGGAATTACAGGCATGAGCCCAGCCAATGTATTTTTTAAATAGAATATACACTGTTGTATTCTCCTCACCATTTTTTACAGAAGGTTGCTATAGTGTGCTATGTGTGTGAATTTGCTCATATGTTCAGATTGTGTATAGAAACTAAACATAATCAAAGGTTCCACATCAGATCTTAAGTCTGATATTTAAATGTCTGACCAGAGAACCTCCAAATAACAATGAACCAAGATTGTACCATTTCGCTCCCAAAAAGTAAATAAAATTGACTTTGACTAGGAAAAACAGCCATTTTCAACCTTTTTATATAAAATCTCTTCAGGGAATATTGAAATATTATTTTTGTCGGGTAAAAGTAATCCAGGGCTTGAGCATTGCTGGAGAATATGTTATTGATTCAAAACTTAGCAGAACACGCATGCATCACATGCATTGTCATCAATAACTGAGAGCTGGTTTGTGGTTTGAGAGCTGGATCAGTGGTTTATAATGGATGCTGTAACAGAAGATCTGTGAAGGAGATGGTGGTTTGCACATGTGCCTAAAGTCAGAAACTGAAAAAGGTTGTAGGTATTTCAATTTTCTCAATCATTTTGCATAGATTTATTAATATTTTGAGTAGTAATAATTATAAACTGCAAGGAGGCATCATGGTATACTGTGATATATAGAGAATACTAATCTTAAAGCACTCTTTATCTTAAAATATTTTGGTTTTAGAATAATATGAATATCTCCTTCCAAGCATTTTGTGTATTTTGACAGTTATTAAAGGAGAATATAAAATTATTAATAATGGTCTAAATTGAGAATAATGGAAAGTTGCTTCATTCTGCCTTGGAGGAGTTTTCGGTTCATCCTCTTCTTGAGAAACTATGTGTTGGTGTTACTAAATAAACATCTACTAAAAAATGTTGGATTTCCTTAAAAAAAATAAAGACATGACTTTATCCTCTCAATTTTTTTTTCTTTAACATGACTGACTTTTTCTAATAATAACCAGACAGGTACTGTTTGGATTATCTCCTTCATGGAGATGCTGCCACAGCCAACCTGTACCGCATCATGACCAAAACCAAGACGCACTTTGACTTCAATAACTATGTTCTTAATCTTCTCACGTCCAAGAGAGCTTTAGTTAGTTGTTTCACCTTGTTATCTTATACTTCTTCCTAGTATCTATTTACTAATACTTATTATTACAGCTACTACTCTGTCACTTTTTCAGTAATCTGTGAGATTATTGGTATTACGCATCAATACCATTGAACTTCCACTATTTAGCACATATCCTACACCAGTCAATTAATAAAGGTTTACTAAATGGACAAGTAAGATGGAACACAGCTTCTACCTATGTTAAAAGGGTTCCAGCTGCTAATTATTGAACAGGAGAGTTGAAACAGTCTCAGATCATTGTAAAGGTGGTGCTTAAAGATCTATAGCAGAATGTAGCAATGTGATTAAGGAGATCTATGGAAATTTTGTTATTATATAAGTAGTAGGCTATAATCACATAAATACGATCTATGCAGCAGATTATCTTTGCTGAAATAACTGTAAGGGTAACAATCAACCTGATATTTAGCAAACTCATTTGTGGTTTCTGGATTTTTATTTTAGCTGCCCTCTTATACCAATATAGTTGATATATGACTATTTTGTGGCATTCTTTTATTTGAAGAAATAGTATTATAGAAATATTTACCATATGACTATAACCTATAAAATGTGATATGCATATGTGTGTGAATGCGTTTTCACATCTCTGCTGCTTATGACATTGTTCAAACTAGTATTTTTGTGTCCATTTTTTCCACATGTAAGATGCAGATAATCATAACTTTTTTAAAAAGCTATTGGAGGAATAATAAAGAGTGTAGAAGGTGATTGATACACTGCAAACCTTCCATAAGTGTTACATACTATGATTATTCACATAAAGGATATCTGTCATTGTAGATTATTTATGAGAAGGCTTAATCAACAAACCTTACTGGAATATAAAACTGTGGAAGTGGGAGGCTTCACTTTTAATTTGAGAGTTTAATTTTTTAAAATACAAAAATATCATGTGGTTGATTGATTTTCATCATGTACAATTAGTTAAGTAATATAAATATCTAGATTTGTAATGTAAATGTTTCCTAAGGCTCATTCCTCAGCTTCAGTCTGGCATAGTTTTTAATATTGAATTAATTCTGAAAAAGTAAATACACATTTGAAACTACAGTTTGTGAATTCAAATTTTTGTATCAAAAATAAAGCATCCACTTGTGCATATTCTAAGTCAGAGACTTCCCACCAACAAGCATCCACAGATTCTTAGATACTTAATATACAAAACTGATTCAAATCTGCTAGGTAAATGTTACATCAAAAATTAGAGATTCTTTCTGTCTTCACCAAACCATGGAGACATTGGGAAATTCATCATAGTCACAATCATTGAATATTTTTATATATCAAACCAGAGTAATAATATATTCCCCAAATTCCTATAATATTTGATTGCAATGATATTGCAATCAAATATTCCTGTTGCTATTTTCTACTCCCAGAATACTGGAGGTGTAATATGTTTGTCTGTAAAGTTGCTGAAGTAATGATGAAATGTACTAGAACATACAAGGAAGATGTCACTAAATACTACCTTTTGAAAAGTTTAATCTTCCAGGAGAGATTTGTTCTATTAAAGGAGTTCGCTCAAGATAAGATAGCAGTTATTAAAAAGTGTTACACTCACCAAGGACACTTTTCTTCACAGACTCTATTTTCCTTTTTCAGATAATTAAACACTGTCTTGCAAACACTACATTCTCGGTTGCCCTTAAGCATGTTGGAATAAATTGCATTTTCAAGACATTCTTGCCCCATCTATCTTCTTTTCTAAATGTCATTTTGTCACTCTGATTCCTGCCATATTGAAAGCCTGGAAAGGCATAGTTTTTTCTAATGAAATCACTTGTGTGTTTTTCTACATCTGTGCAATAATGGTTAACCAATAATAAATAATGATCCTGAAGGTTAAAACACAGTGCCCTTATTTTTTTGGTCATCTATTCACATGATTTCAAATATCTAAGGTACGAGGATGATTTTGATTTATATTTCTGTACTTGACCCTTTTCCCTCTCTATCCTCATATGTGACATAGCCTGCTAGACATACTTGAGTACAAATAAGACCAAATGTTTTCTTTCCATTCCCATATATTTCTTTATTCTAATAATTTTTCAAAGAATTCTAATAACTCCCCAGTCTCAGAGTCTATGAATCATCGATCATTCTTCCCAGTCTTAAGTTCACTATATAAAATCAAGTACGAAAATGTATTGTATTCGATCTCTAAACTCTGCTGTTCTGCCTTTTTACCACCAACCATTTTATCCAAACATGTAGGGAGTCATATAAACTGCCTTAAAATATGGCAATTATTTATTTGTTTGGAAATAATATTAATCATAGATATTTTTGTTTTACTAAGAAAATATTATATTCTTTCCTGAAATTACTCCACTGGCTCCTTTTTGCCCCTTAAATAAAACTCACTTAGCAGATTCAGGAACAAATGGCTTCAGTTTGTGTCATATGCTTACTACCTGTTGAAACATTTTATTCTATTCAGTCTTGAGAACCTCATTCTTTTTTCCTCTCTCATGTTCCATTTTTTTACTAAAGATACTGTTTTTAGGGTCTGCATCTTCCAGACACTGATATAAAATCCAGGAATTAGAAACAAACTATGACTCCCACACTTATGAAATTTTATTTTCCTGGAAGGGATAAAAATACAAGAGCAATTAAGGTCTGTTCAATGTGATAAGTGCATAAATAAAGATTTGTTCATAGTAGCACAGCAAAGCCATGAGTAACTTGGTTGCAGTGAAGGAAAGGTCATAGGAATAAAGATACACTGCAGGAAAATCAGGCAAGGGCTCTCCTGGTATAAAAAGAACAATGAGAAAAAAGACACAAAAATAAACAAAGATATTTAAAGAACAATGATTATTTCAATAATGCCAAAATCAGATATCTAGGAAGAAATGCATATGAAATAAAGTTTAGAATAATGTTGCAAATGTTTATATGAGTCAATATAATGCAAACATAATGATTTTCTCCAATATATGTATAGTCTATCAATTTTTAGTATGTATTTCTATTATGAAATAAGGCTTTTCAATGTTAAGCATGTCTTTATATAAGCCAGCATTTACTTGTAGATTTTGTGTACTCTTTCTGATTGAAATGTTTATGCATCACATTTTGTATTTCTCTTGGATAAAGGGTCCAACAGTAGCTAAATTGGCTGCCCAGATTCTTAGGGGTTGTTCATAAAAGTTAGACTTTTTATTGCTTAAAAAAAAAGAGTCAAAGGCAAGGTAACTTCCTGTGTTTGCGTAGATTCCTCCATCTATTAATCTTTCTTTTGACCAAGCTCACTCGTTCTTCCCTTTAAGTCTCAGATCATTGGGCATCTGAACATATTTATGAAGTTGTCTGAAATGCCAAGTTTTCTTTCTCTGCAACCTACAATGACACTTTATATGATGGTATCATAGTTTTAACATAATCATATTAAAACAATCTTTTAAAGAAATGTGCCTTCCCATTATTTTATAACATTTTAGGGCATCATCTTATAAACAGTTTTTAGTGCCAGAACTCAGTACAGGGTATGTAAACTTGAGCATTCCTCATATACAGTGTTTCTGTAGTCATGTATTTTATAAATAATGATAAATATCTGTAGAATGGCTGCATAGAAATGAAAATAAAACATAATTAGTGTAAAAAGCTGCCAGAGACTTAAAAAGAGACAGAGAGAGAGATTGATGTTATTTGCGCTATTGCGATAGGCTGAGCGCCCAGATCTGCAGATTAGAGTGTCTCAGCAAAGTGGTTTTGCATCACATGTTTATAGGACATGGTAAACATGCTACAGATGGGTCGATTTACAGTTGGATTGCTTTGCAAGCAGAGAGAGTCTCAGTCAATTATCTGAACAGAAAATGTTTTTCTCCATGCTTCACTAGCTTCAGGGAAATACGCAGTTCTAATCTCAGTTAATCACTCATGAGACAAAGAATAGAGTGTTGTCGAGTCTGCATCTGGCCTTGTCAGCAGGTTCAGGCAAAAGGGGAAAGGTCTGAGGACTTGTCCTCAGTAAACAAACGAGACCACAACAAGACTTATGGGAGGCATGAAGAAGAGTGAAGAGGGAGCCTTTTCTAAGCCATATGGGAAAGAGCTGTAGTTTACAATGAGCCATTTCCAAGCACATAAGCTTGGGGAGATTTTGGGAAAAATAGATCGGTGGGTTTTATAACTTTCATTGTTCTCTGAAAGTACAGAATTCAGGTAAACTTCTACATTGTCACAGTTTACAAATATTTACAGTGAGATAGTTTCTGATAGTTGTACTTAATGCAATTACTTATTACTCTACCTTATTTTGTATTTTACAAAATTAATAAATTCTTCAAATATATCAGCAAATTTTTTTTCCAAAAATATTTTTTTCCATAGAAATTCCCTCCTTAGTCTTAATTCCTTGGGCTCCTTTGATTTCTTGCCTCAGAATGCTTTTAAATCATAATAATATATCATTACTCCCAACAGATGTAAGCTCATTTTTAGAGCAGAAACCTGACTTCAAAATGTGCTAATATCATGAAAAATAGACTTGATGCTTTTGTTTAATTTCATTAGTAAGCAAGATTCTTTTCCTTGTTATACATAGAAATAGGGTTAACTGATCAGTTTAAAATGCCTTATAAAATAAATGACCATATATCTGATTTATACAGGCAACACAGAAGCCATGTACTTTAAAACTGAAGAAAATAAATAGACTTGAATTTTCTGCTAGAATCTATGTCTCATGTAATTTTTTAGATATGGGTAAAATTAATGAAATATTTTATTGATATTTTCCCATCAGAATTTATAAGCATGCTATAATTTTACATAGTTTACTGTTCTTGAATCTACATTAAAGTAAGAAAGATTCAGTGCTGTGATATATGGTGCTATAATATTGGTTGTTTATAGGCTTTTTTTAAATTATATAACCCCAGGGATACCTGCTTCCTTTGGAAGGAATGAATTTTCCCAATAAGACTGCAGAAATTAACATGAAACAGTAACAGATTTCTGCTAGACATTCCCATTCAACAAAGTATAACACTTTATAATTAGATTCAATTGTGACATAGAAGAAACTGTCATGTTTTTCTTTATAAAAAATTTGTAGAAACAAAACAGTGTAATCAATGCATGATATTTTGATTTATTTGAGATGCACATCTATTAAGGAAGAATGAATAAATGCTTATTTAAAAGGTTGACATTTTGTGAATAAATACTGTTCTCATTTAGATATCTTTTCAGCATCTCTGCAAACCAGTCACAGCAGACAGATCTCTGCTAAAAAAATCAATCAAAAATTTCTTCTTGTAGAAATTCAGTTAGGAAGTAAGGCAGACAAAGCAAAAGATATGTTTTAGGCATTTTAGCCTGTCTAATTCAAAAACAGGCCTAGTGAAGAAATAATAACTCATTTCTGTGATTGATGACAAGTTTTTAAAATTCGCTGCACAGAAGAAACAGTCAATAAACACAGCTTTTGAAAGTATAACCAGTTTCTTATTTTCCATAGAAAAGAATCTAAAGATTATTTGTAGTTTGTAGATCTCCAAGAGAAATTTCAGACAGATTAAATTTCTGTTACTACTTCCTTTATCATAGTCTTTGTAAAACTCTTTTGTAAAATGATGAGTGGTGTTAATAATGATGCAATCGTTTAACACTACATGCTTCCTGGCATAAGGATGAAGCAAGTAACTTTTGAAACACACCATAAGTACTCTCCATAATAGACATTCATTTCCAGGAGAAAGACTATAATGCAGTCTTATCCCACCTAGAGGGAATGGCATTTATCCAATTGCACTCCCTCCAGGCTTTCAGCCTTATCTGAGATGGGAAGCACTTGCATATACATGAAACACTTGTGAAAGTCAGCCCAGGTGCACAAACCCACTAAACACTGAGATTTACTCATAAGGTTATAGAAGGCTTTCTTTTCTTCATATGTTACCACTACATTAGCAGGGATCTGAAATTATAACCACACATACAAGTGAAAGAAACAGAAAACTCAGATTCTAGTTCGGAAGGAGTTCTTAGGGAAGCTCAGAAACAATAGGGGAGGTAAAAGCAATAGAGGAATTTGAAGCCACTGGCACCTCAAGTATAGCAAATAGTAAATACAGCTTAACTCCTAGTCAGATAATCATAAAACCCCAAAGAAGGGGCTTTTACTTCTACATTACCTGATATGTTTTATCTAGATTTCAACAAAATATTATAAGACATGTTAAAAGGCTAGGAAAAACACTGTGAAGACACAAAGAAAACATCATAACCAGACTCAGGTATGACAAAGATTTTGAAATGATTAAACAGGGAATTAAAATCTAAATAAAATAAAAATAAAACAAAGCAAAATAATCGACTAATAAAGTAACTGATAAATAAAATAAAATGATCAATATGTTAAGCTATTTGATAGAAAAATATACAACATTTAAAAATGGAGAATGGTCAGTAGAGACATGGAAAGTCTAATAAAAAATCAAAATAAAATACTAGAAATAAAACATATTGTAATAGAAATAAAGAATGCTTTAGATGAGCTCACTGGTAGACTTGACAACAGTGTAGAAAAGAATCAGTAAGCTTGCCTGGCAATGATGCCCAGCATTTTTATTCACCATAACCAACTGTGCTTTCTATTTTATTTTGAGTTTCAAGTTTACACTTGTGCTTGCAATGCTACTAAAAGAGAGGATGGAGTTACCCTGTTGAAGCACAGCCTGTGATGCATCCCTCTAAACATGACTTTAGGCACAACCCTGTACTGAACCTTGAGAGAATGAGACCTCATATCCCAGATGACATATGGACTTTTGTTTTCCAGCCTTTGCAGAGTGATATTAATAATATGTACCTGAATTTCTTTGGGAAAATTTCCTCAAAGTTAACATTCAGAAAATTATAAAAATTGTAACAACCTGAAGCACAAAATTAAAATTTAAATCAATGTTTATAACAATATATCGTAATGAGAAATGTGTTTCTGGACAATCAGGTATAATTTCAGATTTCAAAAAAGCATAAAACTGGAGGAAAAATTACACTGAATTTCTTCTATGAATATTAACAATAACTCTTAAAAAATGCTAGGCATTTATCATTATTTCTTCTTCTTAAAATTTATTTTTTTTGAATTGGAAGTTTATATCCTCTAGACAACAGAAATCATGTGCTTTAAAAAAGTCTATTAATTTTCTTAAATGATAATCTCTCTCAGTCTTTATCCTACATATGTTAGCTCAACATAACTTTCAATATAAGACAAAAAAGCACCCAAATGCATCAAACAACTTCAGCTGTGCACCTCAAAACATGCATAATAAGTTTGGGAAGCCTAAGATAATCAAGAGATGGCATGACTTTGATATGAATAGAGACTAAGAAGACTGGGATGCATGTTGAAAGCATAGAGAGAGGATACGATCAAAGCTTTCATCAAAGTCTTTTTAAACTTGTCAGGGTATGAATTGCCTGAGTATTAATCAAATACTATACAAAGCTGTAGTCTGGAACAAATGACAGATTCAGATTAAATGTCTGCAAAAATCATAACTTGGATCAGGGTCCTTATATCTGAGAGAGGCAATTTCTATCTAGCTAAAAATTAAATGCATTTTAACAAGTGTTTCTGAAGATAATAGAATGTGCATCTTTTGAAAAGTGAGGGATTTTGGCTGTCGATCGATTGATGGATGGAAATATTCAGAATCTAGAGAACTGCAGATTTTAATATGAGCATATTATACTTATATTTCAGCTTAAGTATTTATCTGCATTCTATGGGAATTTAAATAAATGACATTTAAAGAGAATTTTAGTAATAGAAACAAAAGAGTGTTTGCCAAAAAACAAACAGTAAAAGTACTTCTCAAAATCGAGCATTTTCTGCCTTCGTTATTATTTACAACACTGATAATAAAACTTTTGGATAATTAACCTGGAAGCCACATTAAATACAATTAGCACTTTTGGAAATTCACATAACTGCAAATGCGTGTATTACAGCACCTACTGAAGGCTTATTCATCGCACCTCAAAGAGTAGCTCAGCCCTCACAGATAAAGGACAAAAGCTACAGAGGGCTCAGCACATTGCCCTGCTATTTGGCTACTCTCAGCATAATTGTCTCTTTGAATAATTTTAACCCTTTCCTCTTTCCCCTCCTGTCTCAGTTCCAATAGACAATTGGAACTAGGCACCTGTGGGCAGGCTTTTGTGATACTATTCTGATATTAATCCCAGACGGCACACTATATTAGTCCATTTTTACATTGCTATAATGACATTCCTGAAACTGGGTAATTTCTAAATGAAAGATATTTCATTGACTCAAAGTTGCACATAGCTGGACACCTGCTTCACAAGGTGGTGAGAGAGAGAAGACAGCAGAAGGTATGAGTGCCAGACTCTTACAATACCATCAGATCTCATAAGAACTCACTATCATAAGAACAGCATGGGAGAGACCAATCACATCCCACCAGGTCTCTCCCTTAAGACCCGGGTTTTCCATTTGGAGAGCAGATTTGAGTGGGGACACAAAGTAAACCATATGACACACCATAGCTTAAATTTAGTAATCTGACACATTGGAATGGGATCTTACTATCAGCCATTGTGTAATCCTAATCTGACACTTTGCAATCACATATATTGCATAATGAAGGCAAAAGTAACTGTGTTCAGAAGCTTGGAAACTGTTCATAGGAGACTGAAATAGTCCTATCACATTTTTTAAGGAAAATCACATCTGCTGTTATAAATAATCAGGTGTAACTTGCTATTGAGAATATATTGCTGACCCTCACGTTTCACTTCTTCATTTTCCATTTCATTATATCCTAACTAGGGCTTCCTACAGATGCCATGCACCCCTAGTCCTGTTGTCTTCCCGACATAACATGGATAGGAGTATGGAAAATACTCTGACTATTGAACCTGTGTTCTTTTGACACTTATGTGACAAAATGTGACTGTGCCCAGAGGGACAGAAGGAAGCCTTGTCCTCCCTAGTTATTTCCACATTCTCTCCATATTAGGGCTGATAATTTTGTTGGAGTTTTACACTTCTTTTTGTAGTTGCTCCAGATCTCAAATGATTGTCTAATTCATTCCTCAGTTTCTCTTCCTAAAGCTACAGCCCAACATTACAGCCGCTGGGTAACTTCCTTTTTCATACAAATATAAATTTTCTTTTACAAAAACCAAGAAACTGCTTTCTTAATTGGTTTGACTTGTGACATACATATTTGCATATATGTGTGTGTGTGTGTGTGTGTTTATACAGGCACAACTTTTTCAGTGTGTTTTTACTTTCAGAATTCCAAAGTAATCATCCTGTTTGTATGTGTTTCCAAAGCACACTTACCACGATAGTATTAAATGAAAACGTCTTGTCTAATTGAGGCTAATTTTTACAGCTCTTGTACAAGACTATTAACAAAAGGAATTTGACATTTTATATTTTTATGTATGTACTGCTTCCCTATCACATTCATTCCTTATTAATCTACTTAGGGCCATGGATATACCAGATTTAATAGCAGGAAAGATAAAGTGGATAACACATAATTCTCCAAGAAACTGAAAATTTTCACCTTCAGATCACTTTCAGAATCATTTCCTTTTAAACAGACCATAACTCCTTTAACTTTAAAGATGTAGCCTTAGAAAAATTTTAAATCTTTCAAAGTCTTATTTATCTTATATTTCCTAAGATAATTTTCTTATTTCTACAGTGATTATCACACAAAAGGAAACAAAAAAGATCTCAATTCAATTTCTATGTAGCTTAGGTCCCTTTTGTTTCTATGAGACATATATAACAAATATCACAAAACTTGTCCCCACCTCCATGCCAAAAACACAGGATAGTTTCTGTCATTGTTTTCTGCTCAAAATTTTGGCAGCTTTGCTTTTTTTCTCCATCCCCATCTGTCTGTTTGCAGCTGCTCAGTTGCCATTGTCTTCACAGTTTTACCTTTCAAAACCAACAATTAAAAGGTTTTTTAGTTGTTAAATGAAAATTCCTCAAGCCTCAAACTCTAATGCCCCTTCTCTTCCCATCTACCCCAACATCAGATGTTCACTCTCAGAATAATTTCAGAACAATGAAATAGTGATCATTTTTAATATCAGAATTGTTTAAGTTCAATGGATTAACAAATATATTAATCCATTTTTACAAATAATGTAAAATTATTTTGCCTGTATAGACAATAAATGTATATGTACACCTTTAAATTTCTTAGAAATAGAAGTATACAGATATTATTTATGAAGGTAATTTATATCTCAAGTTATAAAGAGATTGTGACATATTAATTTAATTGATTTCTAAATCATGCTAATCTCAAAAACTTTGGATATACATATATATATATACACATATATATATGTGTGTGTGTGTGTGTATATATATATATATATATATATATATATATGCAACTACATATTTCATAAGAATACAATTCCACTTGAAGGGATCAACCTCAAGTGATAGATAACTCAATTTCTTACAAGTATATATGAAAAGGGAGGTTTAGGGAAAGAAACATAAATGTATATGCATATTAATGAATATAATTACCTCTTACGATCCAAATTCTCTTTAGAACACAGGTATATGTGAAAAAAGGTGAGGAACTTGTGAATTTGAATCCTAATTCACAATGAAAAGTGAAAGACAACACACTACACTATATCCCTTAAAATGTGTCTGGATAAAAATAATGATTGGAAGCTTATGAATACATATATGAGCAATGAATAGATCACTGCTTCAGAATTTTAAATGGTTTAATTTTCGGTTGCTACTTTAACTGTATTTTCCAAATGCCTTGAGTTATAGCACCGGAGGGAATCTGTTACAGTAAGTGATTTAGGAACCCTATATTGAGAGAGTAGTGGTAATCAAAAGCAAAGGCAGAAATTAGCTCGAAGCGAAAATGTAACCAAAAAGTCAATAAGAACTATGACTATATGGATCAACCAGAAAGTCAGAGTAAGAACTCATTCTATGTCACCTACCCATCCCACCTCCAGCAGCTTCCCTGGGTGCACTGCCTGTGCCAATAACCCAAGCAATTGCTGTTAATTCCCAATTCTTGTGAAAACCTAACATAGCCAGGGTGACTCAGGAAGACTCATGGCTATAGGATCCACTGGCAGTAAAATGCCTCCATCAAAATCCACAAAGTTAGAACCAACTGAAGTTGCATTCCGGTAAAACCCTCAAATACAGTTCCTTTTATATATCAGCATATAGCAAGATTGATTTAGCAAGTTTTTGAGGATGGGACGATTTAGAAATCAACTGAATTAATATATCAGGACAGAGGACAAGGACAGAGGTTTCCTTGTAATCAACTGTATCTACAGTTTTAAAATTGCCAAGTTTTCAGAATTAATTGAAGTGCTGCACTTGTTCATATCTATGAAATTTAGAATGATTGTTATGAATTGGTTTTGTTTTTCATCTAATTTGTTACAAGTGCTCTTGAAAATTAAAATCAGTTTATATGAGTTATGCAACACACTAGAATTATTAAGCTTTAGTTCATTGCGAATATGGTAAGGTAAACTCTTTTTGATGCTACTCAGTAAAAATTACACTCTATTATGCATTAAATTTAAAAAAAACTCTCAGTAAAAGTTAAAATACAATTTTTTTCCAGAATAAACATATCCATACATACAAATGTAAATCTGAGTTCATCCAAGGATAATAGAATTTCAAACATTACTTGGCTGATGGTATTGAATATACTCAAGAACAGTTGGCCAATTTCTGTTATTTGTATTATGACATCTCAGGAGAGCTGCAACATAGAACATTGCTTTAATAGATATTTATATTAATATACAGCCAGTAGCTTTCTGCCACTACACTTTGTCATTAGTTTTCTAATTACTTCATTTTTTAAAATTTTTGTTTTCTCAGCCATTCTAAAATGCTAATCCTTCCTAAAGCTGCCAAATGTTGAAGGTCTTTTGTGTATTTCACTAATAAATCAGATTTAATGCCATCAGTAAAGTAATACAAACAATTTTACCCCTGAAGAAACAGTCAGTGATATTTTCAAGGTAGCAATAAAAGATTTTTTTTTTTAGTTTAGGAATTTAGGGTTCTTAAAGTTTTATTTGAAAAGAACAACTTGTTATACAAGGCTACAGTAATCAAAACAGCATGGTACTAGTACCAAAGCAGATACATAGACCAATGGAACAGAACAGAGGCCCCAGAAGCAACACCACACATCTACAACCATCTGATCTTTGACAAACCAGACAAAAACAAGCAATGGGGAAAGGACTCCATGTTTAATAAATGGTGTTGGGAAAACTGGCTAGCAGTGTGCAGAAAGCAGAAACTGGATGCCTACCTGTTACCTTACACTTAAATTAACTCTAGATGGATTAAAGATTTAAACATAAAACCTAACACCATAAAAACACTAGAAGAAAACGTAGGCAATGTCATCCAGGACATAGGTATAGGCAAGGACTTCATGACTAAAACACCAGAAGCGATGGCAATAAACGCGAAGATAGACAAATGGGATGTAATTAAAATTCAGAGCCTCTGTACAGCAAAAGAAACCATCATTAGAGTGAATCAGCAACCAACAGAATGGGAAAAAATTTTTGCAATCACCCATCTGACAAAGGGCTAATATCCAGAATCTACAAAGAACTAAAACAGATCTACAAGGAAAAAACAAACAACCCCATTCAAAAGTGGGTGAAGGATATGAACAGACACTTTTCAAAAGAAGACATCTATGAGGCTAACAAATATATGATGAAAAAATGCTCATCATAACTGGTCATTAGAGAAATGCAAATCAAAACCACACTGAGATACCATCTCACGCCAGTTAGAATGGAGATCATTAAAAAATCTAGAGACAACAGATGCTGGAGAGGATGTGGAGAAATAGGAACACTCTTATACAGTTGGTGGGAGTGTAAATTAGTTCAACCATTGTGGAAGACGGTGTGGTGATTTCTCAAGGACCTAGAAATAGAAATTCCATTTGACCCAGCAATCCCATTACTGGGTATATATCCAAAGAACTATAAATCATTCTACTATGAAGACACATGCACACGTATGTTCATTGCAGCACTGTGTACAATAGCAAAGACCTGGAACCAACCCAAATGCCCATCAATGATAGACTGGACAAAAAAACGATGAGTTCGTGTCCTTTGTAGGGACTTGGATGAATCTGCAAACCACCATTCTCAGCAAACTAAAACAAAAACAGAAAGCCAAATACTGCATGTTCTCACCCATAGTGGGTTGTTGAACAATAAGAACACATGGACTCAGGGAGAGGAGCATCACACACTGGGGGCAGTTGTGGGGGGAGGGTAGGGGAGAGACAGTTGGGGGAGGGGAAAGAGGGGTGGGTGGGGAGGGATAACATGGGGAGAAATGTCAGATATAGTATGCACTTAAAGTAAAATAAATAAAAATTTTTTTAAGCAGGAAAAAAAAGAAGAAAATTATTATAATTCAGCCTCAGAATGCAAGCTCAGAATAATGCTTATAGGTATTTGAGGCGTTTTGGATACCAAGGTTGTAAACTGTTCTTTTTAGGCTCATGATTACACATAAGCTGTGACCATTCTTTTAAATGTCAAAGGGAACAGAGTGACAGACCCACATCTGAGCCTTGTTACTTGTCTGGTAAACATTTTTTCAGCATGCAGGACCAAAGCCAGTTGGATTGGGTCAGCCCAGAGAGGACACTGGTGCCGGGTTAGATGACAGGCCAGCCAGCCACTCAATTCCCATGCCAGCTGCAGAGGTCACTGTGCCAGGAGTTCTGCGATTCAGGCTGTCAGAAGGTGTTAAAGTCAATGTGTTTGCAACAATAAGCATGGCATAAATCAAGAACCTGGAACAAAAGTTAAGAAATGGAAAATAATTTAATGTTGTTATCTGAAAACCTAATGTTTTTATGGAGAATAAAAAGGGCAAAAATAACACCTTTTTATCTCTAAGTGCCTGAGCAATACATCAAGTATCCCAAAGTATTTTAAGACAGACATTTGACTAAGTACTTGTCTAGTACCTTTCAGAAAACATGGAATGTAATTTTGTTTGTTTGTTTGTTTTCCTAGTAACTAACTTTATTGTGTTTTGGAAGCATTGATTTAATGGAAAATGAAAACGCACTAATTTAATCCAATGGAATAAGGTGAATTGTAAGAAAGATAATATGAACAATAATTACAACACAAATTTTTCTCCAATGTAGAACTTAAATATGATTTTTTTCTAGAAAATGAAAACTATTCTCAAAGCAATTTTAAAATGTGTTTTACAAAAAGCCATGAAATGTTAGTTTTTATGCTAAATATCTTGAGGCATACAATACATATTGAAAAATCTTCAATATTTTAGGATAAAGCATGCAATAATTTAGTGCAGCACTAAAGACAGGTTTAAGAAATGCTCAGAAAAATACACTCTTTTTAAACAATAAAAAAAATTTAAAATACAGATACATTATAAACTACATAGGTATGTGAGCATCAAGAGATGTAGCATTCATTATTTCAGTATATTCCATGTAAATAATTCATACAATTGTTCATCTCCATTTTGGTAAAGATAGATTTCCAAATTATCATATTTTGCTCTATAATAGCATATTTTTAAAATCATTCATCATATAGAAATTTGATCAAAGGACACACTTGTAAATATTTTTATACAGTTGACCCTTGAACAACATGCATTTGAACTGTGAGGGTTCACTTACAGGTGTTTCTTTTTTCAGTAAACACAGTCTATCCTTTGTATAGATGGGTTCTGTACCTGCAATCAAACACAGATAAAAAATACAGTATTTCTCAGATGGATAGGAAACACACAGATACACAGGACCAACTTTTCATATCTTCAGTTCCACAGGGCCAACCGCAGGACTTGAGTATGCATGGAGTTTGGGTTATGAGGGGATTCTCGAACTAGTACCCTGCGAATATCTTGGAGAACTTAAATTTTATTTTGATTCTTCTTTTGTTTTTTACTTTTTTTTTTTTGACTTTATTTTAGGTTCAGTGGGTATACATGCAGGTTTGTTGCATGGGTAAATTGCATGTCTCAAGAGTTTGTTGTACAGATTATTTCTTCATCGAGGTAATGCCCATGATACCAGATAGGTAGTTTTTGATTCTCGCCCTCCTCCCACCCTCCACTCTCAACTAGGCCCTGGTTTCTATTGTTTTCTTTTTTCTGTCCATATCTACTCAACATTTAACTCTCACTTATAAGAGAGAACATTTGGTATTTGGTTTTCTGTTCCTGTATTCATTTGCTTAGGTTAATGGCCTCCAGCTCCATGGATGTTGCTGCAAAGGAAATGATTTTATTATTTTTTATGGCTACATGGTATTCCATGGTGTATATGTACCACATTTTTTCTTTATATAATTCAAATATGATGGCCATCTAGGTTAGTTCCACGTCTTTGCTATAGTGAATAGTTCCACAATGAACATATGTGTGCATGTGTCTTTATGGTAGAACAATTTAAATTATTTTGGGTGTATATCTAGCAGTGGGATTGCTGGGTCAATGGTAGTTCTGTTCTAAGTTTTTGAGAAATCTCCAAAGTGCTTTCCACAGTGGCTGAACCAATTTACATTCCCACCAGCAGCTTATAAAATCATTTTTCAGGCAGGCAAGGTGGCTCACGCTTGTAATCCCAGCACTTTGGAACACTGAGGGAGGTGTATTATCTGAGGTCAGGAGTTTGAGACTGGCCTGGCCATCATGGTGAAACCCTATTCCTACCAAAAATACAAAAGGTTAGCCAGGTGCAGTGGCAATCACCTGTAGTCCCAGCTACTCAGGGTACTGAGGCAGGAGAATCGCTTGAACCCAGGAGGTGGAGGTTGCAGTGAGCCGAGATCGCACCACTGCATTCCAGCCTGGGTAACAAGATGAAGACTACGTATTAAAAAAAAAAAAGTAAGTCCCCGTTTTCCAAAACATCAGCAGCATTGTTTTATTCTTTTTCATAATAGCCATTGTGACTGGCATGACACTGTGTCTCACTGTGGTTTTGATTTGCATTTCCCTAATGATTACTGATATGCATACAGAATGGTGTAAAAATAAATGTTAGGAATTAGTAATAAATAAAAATCCTATTGAGAAAATTTTAATTTTAGTCTTTATTGGATTTATATAATGGAGAACTAATAATTTATTTAATGGATAAACTTATTTATTTATTTAATAGATTATTGGGATTAGTAATAAATAAAAAAGAAAATTAAAATTTTCTCAGTGGGATCCTAATTATTACTAATCCCAATAATCTATTTTCTACCTCATTCTGTAAGCATAAAAACACATGGGTATATGAACAACTATACAAAAGACACTTATTTACCAGCTAATAAACACTCATCCCTTGCATGTGGATGGCAAGTCTTTAAATTCCTTAGTTGGTAGAAAAATGTTAAAGAGCATGTATCCTTTGAAGAGATAATGCCATGGTTGCATTATGATGGCACAGATTTAATCCCGTTTAAAACATCCTTACTGTGAATCACCAATAATTGTTTGAAATATAGTTGAAGTCAGATTTTGAGGAAGTAAAGTAGGACATTTAATTACAAAGTATTCAACATGAATAAATGTGTATATTATTTATTTACTCATTAATTCAACCAAAATGTATATAGTCTTCATTACGTGCCACATAGTACTATAGATACAGGTGACGCCACTGTGGAAAACAACAGTAGTCTAGAGTTTTCCTCAAGGATTTTATTCCATTAGGGGAGGACAAGCGACATCTATAAAGTTATGTAAAGGAAATTAATATCTGCATAAATTTACTTGATGCATTAAATAGCATTTGTACAGACTTAACTATTTAAATATGCACATGTTTTACTATATGTAGTATATGCATATATATACACACATAGTATATATGTATATAAATACACATATGGAAGGATAAATGACTCTAACTTGAAAAGTACCTAATAATAGTGAAAGCCAAAGAATTTGGAATCCAGGGAAGTATAACTCAAGCAGAATCCCCCTGTGTGATAGACTTGCTTTGTGGAGAGAGAACCCATGAAGTCCTAGCACAATGGGAAAATGCTCAGATCAATAGAGAACCTACTAGGAGTGTGTGGCTAGAAAGGGGCATACATGCAACCAATTTTTTACAGAGGCGTGTTTTCAAAGCCTCAATGCTGTGCGGTGTTGTGTTGACTTTTATATGCAGGCATCATATAGAAAATCATCAAAGACTTATTTTACTTCACTTAGTGAAAGCATTTCTGATTATATCCAAGGCATATGTCTTAGAAACTGTTTAGGAATTCAAATCCTATCTTTATTTTTGTATTCCTCCCTGTAATTGAATAGTGAAGAAAATATTAGTATGAAAGCCACTGTCTTTGAAATAATTATTGTATTTTTGATGATGTCAATAGAACGTGGCCAGAGAAGAGATTTTTATTAGATTTACTATAGAGATAGTGTATTATAGAATTTACTAAGAAATCAAACATCGCTAGGCACTATGTTTCCCTGTTTCTCTGAAGAAGATAAAATAAAATAAACAACAGTAACAACAAATCACAGCCAAGAAACAAACAAACAAAATAAAAAACAGCTGTACGTATTTTATTAGATGTCCTCAAGACAAATTGCTAAGCTAACCTCCTCTGTAAGTAAGCTGAGTTCCACTTATACCAAGAACACTATGGGATTCGGATATGACCCTGATCTATTTCCTTTTTTTAAATATTATTGTTTAAAAAGTCTGAAGTATTCATAAGAGAATCAGGGATTCACCAAAAGTGAATAGGATATGCTAGGTCCACAGGTGCCATTTATCATGTCTTCTTGACCTATTAGCTCTGGAGACAAATTGCTTTACTCTAACATCAGTTTCATGTAAAGCAATTTTTTATACCTCTGAAAAAGACTTTTTCCCCTAGCTATTGTCATCGGTCAAAGATAAAAACAGTGCATGGTAGTAGTAAATGCTATATGATACTAGAGCATAAAGTGATTTAAAAATATGTTTGAATTTAGTGGTCATAACAATGATGGACTGTGTGAATTGAACTAAATAAATGGCATGTCGCTATACACTGCTTGGCCAAGATGCATCACCTGTACTCTTCCTGTTTATACCACAGCTCGTGAGTTTTTCTACAAAACCCAATCCAACCACCCAGTGTTAGCTAGCAATGGGATTTTTGTGAAATGTGCACAAACTGAGTTATAATAACTCCTTGATATATTACTCAACCATTAAAGGGCATTAGCAATTGCTGCTGAAAGAATAATGTCTCCTTAGGTTGTTGGAAGAAACAAACAAATGTCCTGTATTCTACTTCTGAAATTTATATTTGTTCGCAATTGGGTAAATAGGTTTAAAATGCAAATGATAATAATAGCTCACAGTCCTATAGAGGTTATAGTTTCCAAAATCTCTTACACTGATATTTCATTTTATAATTTTAGTATCTATTGCAGTAACTGTTTTTTTGAAAACTAATACTCTAAAATGTTTCAAACAATCTAACTTATATTTAAAAAATATTCATTTTGATCAATTCCAAATTGTATTTTATTCTTAGAGAGCCAAGCTTCTTATTGCTATTTAATATTGAGGACTCTTACTGTTTAATATCACTACTCTTAACTCTCACAATAAAAATTCACATAGAGAATTATTATTTTTGTAGTGAAGCTAGCTGAGGTTCAGGAAGGGTAGATGACTTACCTAACATAACCAGACAAGTTGGGACAAGAACTGTCTATGACATATTTTTTATACATACTAACTGATCAAATAGAATACCTAAACAATGTATTCAGAAAGCCAAATGAGTTATTTTGATAACTTCATTTTTAAAATTTGATGTAGTGTAAAATTTAATGTAATATTTAAAAGTGATGTAGGTATTGCCAGTCATGATATTCACTAAAATTTTGTTATTTGGTTGGTGTAAAGTTGCAGTTTTTGTCATTGCTTTTAATGGCAAAAATACCAATTACTATTTTCGCACCAACCTAATGCAAGGAAATGCTGGCGTCTAAATAGAAGGAATTATGTAGAGAGTGTCGTGGTAATAGACTGGGGAAGTAATTATTCTCCAATTAATAAAGAAAATTGTTATCAACACTTTCTAGGGAATGCCCTGTAATTATCCTACTGCATCTTACAGAAAAGGTCACATGCTTTCATTTTATAAAATGGCAGCTGAACATTTACCATTCGATTTCTTTTTGAAGCTTTAGCAAAATAAACTGAATAAGCAGTCCTAACAATATGTAAAAGGCAATGCCTTTACATGATGCTAGAATAGCTTTCATTTGGTATTTAATTAACTAAGGAAAAGGCATGAATAAAAATATTCATAATAAAACTTCTTCCATTAGCATAAGTAAATTAGATGATCATGATATATTTTAGTGGTTGGGTATCTATTTCTGATAGAATTTAAAATTGCCAGCATCAACCTATCACTTGCATTTATGGAAGGGAATTTTAAAGGTGATCACAGCTCTTTTGGAAGAATACTCAATATGTTTGTAAGTAAATGTTATGCTACATAAACCTGAAAAAGATGATAAAGAGAAAAAGAGGAGTAAGAAAGAGATAGATTTACTTTAAGGAATGACTCACATAGGGGCTGCTTAGACGAAAATCTGTAGAGAAGGTCACAGGCTCAAGACTCAGGTGAGAGTTGATGTTGCAGTCTTGAGTCCAAATTCCTCAGCCCATTAGGCTGAAAACTTAAGGGTTTCATGCTATATTCTGGACCATTTCTTCTTCTCTGGGGGTCCTCAGTATGTTTCCTCTTTAACTGATTGGATGAATAGTATGGAAGGCAAACTGCTTTACTCAAAGTCTACTCACACCATTGTTAATCAGATCTTAAAAATGTCTCCTAGCAAGATATATACTGGGCTCCACAGACTACTCATATGTAAAATTACCCATAAGCTAGGAGGTAGAAGGTTCTGGCATTTCAGGAAAGCAGAACTAGCACAGCTTCCATGCAGCCCTGGCACGTGACTGGTTGTCATTTGTCAAGACTTCCATTTTTGAGAGCAACATCATGCCCTATGCAAACCCCACAAACCTAATCACCTTCCCCTTTTGTAAAAATATTAAAATCAGTTCTCCAGCTTGTGCGATGGTGGACATGGAGTGAAAGAGAAAATGTAGATTGCTTGCCAGTTGCCTCCAGGATTTATTTACCCTCTCAGAGAGAATTATCACCCCAGAAACATGTAATGATGATGTGAATTAGAAAAAAAGAGACACATGCCTCCCCTGTTATTATTAGAAGAAAAGCCAATATATGTGGAAACAATATTGCTTGCATCTTCTGTCAAAAATCATTTTTCCTTAAAGTCAGTCTTTCTTAGCAACTGTAAAACGTTAGAGGACACATTCAAAGCTGTTTTGCTTTAAACTAAGTCATCAAAAGAAGCTGGTTATATAATTGTTCAGAAAAATGATAGTTCTATGAAAATATTCTGATTGCATTGGGGAATTGAAAGATCAAACTAAAATAGATCAGAGGATTCTAAGGTATCATTTTTAAGAGATCCATTATATAACACGGTGACTTTGATATTCTTAATGTATTCATATCAGTAGGTTCTGGAGAATAATTTGTAGAGACAGTTCAAATTAGTACATACTATCAGTGAGCTATCCAGCATTATTTTAGCAATTTAAAGACTAGAGAAAATAAATATAGCCTGAAATTTAGTATACACTGTGTATTACCTAAAGGATTAGTAGGAAATGATAGTGAGATAATGATATTGCTCCTGTTAATAATAAAAACTTGCATGGATCAGTGATTTTACAGAACACTTTCACATAAAATCAGAGAAGACACAAACAAATGGATAAAAAATCCCATGCTCATGGATAGGAAGACTAAATATCTTTAAAATGGCCATACTGTCCAAAGAAATTTAAAGATTCCATGCTATTTCTGTCAAATTACTTATAACATTCTTCACAGAACTAAGGGAAAAAAACTGTTTTAAAATTCATATGAAACCAAAAAATAATCCAAATAGCCAAGGCAATCCTAAGAAATAAAAAAGCTGGAGGTGTCAAATTATTCAACTTCAAACTATACTACAGGGCTACAATAACCAAAATAGCATAGTACTGGTACAAAAGCAGACACATAGACCAATGGAACAGAATAAAGAGCCCAGAAATAAGGACACACAACTATGCCCATTTCTGACCTTGAATAAAGCTGACAAAAACAAAACAATGGAGAAAAGACTCCCTAGTCAGTAAATGGTGTTGAGATACAATTTCTTGATAACTTCAAGAAGATTGAAGCTGGATCGCTTCCTTACACCACATACAAAAATCAACTCAAGTTGGATTAAAGACTTACATGTAAAACCCAAAGCTATAAAAACCCTGAAAGGCAACTTAGGCAATACTATCCTGGACGTAAAAATGGACAAAGATTTCAGGATAAAGTCATCAACAGCAATCACAACAAAAGCAAAAATTGACAAGTGGAATCCACATAAACTTAAGAGCTTCTGCACAGTAAATTAAATTAACATCAGAGTTAACAGACAACTATAGACTGGGAGAAAATATTTACAAACTATGCATCTGACAAAGGCCTAATATCCAGTATTTATAAAGAACTTAAATAAATTTATGAGTGAAAAACAATCCCATTATAAAGTGGGCAAAGGACATGAACAGTTACTTTTTAAAAGAAGACATACATGTGCCCAACTAAACTAGCATATGAAAAAAGTTCAGTATCACTGATCGTTAGAGAAATGCAAGTCAAAATCACAATGAGATATCATCTAACCTATAAAAAAATTAAAAAATAACAGATGCTGGAAAAGTTGAGGAGAAAAGGAAACGCTTACACCACTGTTGGTGGTAGATAATTATCTCTTAGAGACAGTCTAAAATTAATTATTACTTTTTACTTTGAGTGAAAACACATGGCCTTTTACTTTGACAGCAATGTCATATCTTTCAAAGTGAACCGAGTATTCTAGAGAATAAAGAAGCTTCAAAGCCAGAACATGATTAACACACCGATGCTTGGAATCACAGGGGGCTTCATAATTTGGGTATTAAAAACAAGGAAGATGGCTTTGTGCTGAAGCTAGCAAATCAAACAAAGTTTTATTTGTCCTACTACAAACATGAAGAATACCCCAAGTAGATTCAGTGATTGTTATAGACTGAGTTGTGTCATGTCTCCAAAATGTATTGGCTGAAATCCTAACCTCCAATATAAGTGTATTTGGAAATAGCACCTTTAAAGAGGTAAATAGGCTAAACGATTTCTTAAGTGCAATCTGACTGGTGTTCTCATAAAAAGAAGAAGTAACGCAGGGATGCGTGAGCACCGAGGAAAAGCCATGAAGGACACAGTGAGAAGGTTTACGTCTGCACGCAGAACAGAGGCCTCAGGTAAAACCAAACCTGCGGACACTTTATCTTGAATTTGTAGCCTCCAGAATTGTGAGACAAAAAAAAAAAAAAAAAAAATGTGCTGTTTATGTGACACAGTCTACAGTATCGTTTTATGGCAGCCCTAGAAAAATAATACAGTAATTTATATATTTAATTCCAAAGAAGCTATCTGTCTGCATTCTTTGTAATAGAAGGATTACTTTTGATTTTGTTTAAATTTTCAGGGTTCTTTCTAACATTAATGTTGTCATTTGTCCTTAAGATCATAAAGTTTAACATTTTATAATATGCACATTATGAGACTGCTACAAATATAAATAAGTAGGTATCACTCCCTGACACTAGCACAAGAACTACTTTTGTTAAAATATTGACTTCCTGGATTATCTGCCTATTAGACGCCTTTTTGAAGTGGAGAAAAATATTGAAAGTAAAATGTACATAATCACCCAAAGAAATGATTAAAGATATACTGTTTATTTTTTGTTCTATTTTATTGTGTTTTTTGCTTTTGCTTCCCAAGAAGTACCTTAAAAATTGAACAAATCAATAGCCTGCAGCCTTCCCAGAAATAAAATCTCACCATCACCTCATGACTCAGTATTTACTCTGGGCCAACTTTGCCAGACAGATTCTCAGGAAATATAATAAGCATGCAGTTTAGCAGAGTAAGTACAATGAAAGTGCTTAGGAGAGGTTCAATTCACTGGAGGTGCGTGATTATTATGCAATAAATGTGCAGTCTGTGCACAACAAAGAAGCGGCTCTGGGCACAGTTCGCACATTGCTTGATGTTCCGTAGTTTTTATAGTGGCAGGATATGTGCTCAGGTGAGGAAAGCATGGAAACTGTACTGGTCACATACACAGGCTTGAATCCAAAATAATTGAAGATAAGTTTACAGCACACTTTCCAATTTTCTAAATAACTTTTTTCCTTCAAATTCTAATGCTGTCATAAAAAAAGTGGTAAGAGCTCAGCACTCAGCACCAAAATAACACACAAACGCACACATCTGTCTCTGTGTGGGTATTGTTATCTGCAAAAAGCATTCCCAGAAATTAAAGGCATTTTTACCTTTAAAGAGATTGTGATTAGACATGTAAATTATATAGAAATTGTTTCAATGCACTGTAAAAGAAAAACTGAGAATAAATAATGCCATGGATGAATATAAACACATGCAATCTTGCTGTATGTAGCAAGCTGTTTTCCCATTTTTGCTATAAAAAGGAGCTGCTCAAGTATGGTGGTGTTAGGAGGATAATATCATTCATATCTATGGATTTTATACATAAAACATAGGAAATATCAGTATGTAAGGTATGCATATTTGGTCAAAGCTGGGTAACCTAAGGGCAAAATGAGATGTGAGGAAGACCAGAATATAAAAAATGAGTAGATGTTATTGCTTTCTAGAACTAATGATGCAATATTTAAAACCACTTCAGGAAAAAGCATTCATATCTTTAATGTAATATGGATATAAATATTGTGCACTTTAATTTTTAGACTTCAAAGGAAAAATATCTTTAAATGGAGATCCAATTTACAAACTGTGAGAGGAACTACTGAAGAATTTTAAACATTATCATCATCTTCCAGTGCCTGAGAGAAAACAAGAAAGGGAAAAAAAAAAAAACAGCTTGCGTATAACAAGGCACTAAAGGTCTCTAAGATACTTAAATTTAGTTACACTTGCTTCTTGGAAAAAAAGAAGTGTTTCTTTGTATTTATCTTAATTAGCAAAGAAAGAACATCTGATGGTATATTTTTAATATTTTACACTGAAAACAGATCCAAACCATTGCTTTACACATGTTTTATTACCCAGTCATGCCAGCCTTTGAATTATACTGGTGCAATTTGACCATTGCACACTTGGGTATGGAATGTTGAATCACAGAAGCTCATTCTCTTTTTCTCAATACAGTGTTTTAGTTCTTAGTAATTAACTGTCTGAATCCAGCAGAATTAATAGACCAAGTTATTGTTCATTGTCTTCTGCAGCTTTATTAATCTCTGCTCCTCAAATGTGACTGAGACGCAGCTCTCTGGTTTGTTAGCCTTGATGATCTTGTTCGTGTGAAGGACAGTCCTAGTTCAATGTTCTCCACGATGGGAGGAAAAACAAACCTTCCCTTGGCCTTCTAGAGCCTTGCCTATGCCAAATATAGGAGGCTAAGGCCTTGGCCCCAAGATGTAAGCAGGGTGGCAACGAACAGATTCACAAAAATTAAGCTACAAAAATAGAATATTTTCCTGTGAGAATACAGCTAAAGTATTAATATGGTAAATAACAACACGTTCTTTCCATGCTTCTGGCATATCACAGTAATATATGATTAGTTTGCATAAACATAAGCTACGTAAGATTCACTGGCATTTTCACTGTAGAGAAAGATTCTTCTTTCTGACCATACACTGTGGCATTTACTATTTTCTGCTCCTTGGTTTGGATAGATATAAAGTGCTCAGCCATTTATTTAAAAAAAAATTCTTGAAATTATCTCTGTCCTCAGATGGGTCACAACCTGGTCAAAAATATAACCATCCATACAAATATTTATTATCAAGCTGATAAAGATTATACAGTAGAAAATATTAGGAGTGAATCTAGACACCAAGACAGGTACAGAAAGCTCTAAGTCCTCTTTGTGTGTCAGACTCTTCTGAAGTCATTGACTGTAAGTAATTACACCGTATAAGAGGTCATGTTCAAGAAGCAGGCAGGGATAAGGAGAAATGCATGCAGCTCTGCTTAGTCTTGCAGACTAAAAACTACAGAACTGGATAATATAATGCAGTCATTCAAAAATATTTAATTTAGCATTGGTGTCTTAATCTATAATATTGCTATAAAGAAATACCTAAGACTGGGTATTTATAAAGAAAAGAGACTTACTTGGCTTACAGTTCTACAGGCCATACCACAAGCATGGCACTAACATCTCCATCTCTTAAGGGCCTCAGGATTTTTCCACTCATGGTAGAAGGCAAAGAGTAGTCAGTATATACAGAAATTACATGGTGAGATAGGAAGCAAAAGAGGGCAGTGGTGGGGGCAGGGAGTGCCAGGCTCTTTTTAACAGCTAGCTTTGGGCAGGAACTAATAGAGTGAAAACTTACTCATCATTCCTATCCAAGGAAGGAATTCATGACAGATCCACGCCCATTACCCAAATATCTCCCATCAGGCCTCATCTCCAACATTGGGGATTAAATTTAAGATAGGATGGGCACAGGACAGGTGGTTTAGCTCACACCTGTAATCCCAGCCCTTTGGGAGGCC
>PVKP010018121.1:0-44834 GCA_004027715.1 Plecturocebus donacophilus
CAACCTCAATCGCCTCATCAGCCAAATCGTCTCCTCCATCACAGCTTCTCTGCACTTTGACGGGGCCCTCAATGTGGACCTGACAGAGTTCCAGGCCAACCTGGTGCCCTACCCTCGCATCCACTTCCCCCTGGCCGCCTATGCACCAGTCATCTCTGCAGAAAAGGCGTACCACGAGCAGCTGTCAGTGGCCGAGATCACCAATGCCTGCTTTGAGCCTGCCAACCAGATGGTCAAATGTGATCCCCGGCACAGCAAGTACATGGCCTGCTGCCTGCTGTACCGTGGAGATGTGGTGCCCAAGGATGTCAATGCTGCCATTGACAACACATCAAAACCAAGCGCAGCATTCAGTTTGTGGACTGGTGCCCCACAGGCTTCAAGATTGGTATCAACTATCAGCCTCCCACTGTGGTGCCTGGGGGTGACCTGGGCAAGGTGCAGCGTGCTGTGTGCATGCTGAGCAACAAGACCACCATCGCCGAGGCCTGGGCCCACTTGGACCACAAGTTCGACCTGATGTATGCCAAGTGGGTGTTTGTGCACTGGTATGTGGGTGAGGGCATGGAGGAGGGTGAGTTCTCCGAGGCCTGTGAGGATATGGCTGCCCTCGAGAAGAATTATGAGGAGGTGGGCATGGGTAGCATGAAGTTAGGGGAAAAAGGGAAAAGGGAGCTGAATACTAGGGTAATACTGCATGTCTGTCCTACATAAAGTGTTGTGGCCTTATTGTCTCACGAATGTCTTTTTCTCTTGGGAAAAACCATGGGGGGAGGGCTTCTTCTCCATGAGAGATAGGAACGCTGGTGTCTTAGCCTCGATTCCCCAGAAAGCAGATCTGATTTTAGATTTCATTACAGAGTGCAATTACAGCTAACAGAATGGGGGCCAAGGGAAATAAAGCACATTAAGGAGGAACAATTCACCCTAGAGAAAATGCAGCTGAATAAATGGCATCTCAGAACCATCCTTGGGAGAGTGGGCAGGCGAGGGGATGGGGGTAAGGCTTATGCACAGGCTCTATTCTTCCATTGGTTAAACCTGTACCCCATCAAGCATCAACTCGCCTGCACGTCTGGATTGCACACACATGGGCTGTAGAGTCATCAGGAAGCCCTGGGAGAGGAGGAGGTGCTGGTAAGTTGCACATATGTAAAGTCGGTGGGAACCCACATGGAGCCGCAACAAGAGCCTGGTGATTCCAGGAGGACCCGAAGCGATCCTTAGAGTAATCTAGTACCCACTAGCCCATCCTACCATCTAGGGGCTTGTCTTCTCCAGGCAGGAGGTTGGGGTAACACAGAGTCCTGAAGCTGGTGCTGGTTGAGGCAAAGAGTGGCGCAGTGGTGGCCACAGAGGGGTAATGGCTTGTGAGGATAGGAGGCTTACCTCCCAGTAATCTCTGTCAACACTCACCACTTTTTTTTAGATGGAGTTTTGCTTATGTTGTCCAGGCTGGAGTGCAATGGCATGGTCTCGGCTCACTGCAACCCCCTCCTCCTAGATTCAAGCGATTCACCTGCCTCAGCCTCCCAAGTAGCTGAGATTACAGGCATGCACCACCACACCCAGCTAATGTTATGTTTTTAGTAGAGAAAGGGTTTCACCATGTTGGTCAGGCTGGTCTCCAACTCCTGACCTCAAGTGACCCACCAGCCTTGGCCTCCTAAAGTGCTGAGGTTACAGGCATGAGCCACCATGCCTGGCCCTGAAACTCGCCACTTTTTAATAAAGACAGTTGACCTTTTACAGTCCTATGGCATTATGCGTACACAGCTTCATGTCCCCACTCCCAAACTGATGGCAAACTTTAAATCCTTTCCCACGGGTTTCTGGAGCCCCTGCTGGGCTGGAGGATGGCTTAACCACTGGAGGTGTTGCAACCAGGACAATCCCCACCCCACTCCAGGAGAGTCTCATTTTATAGTGTCACCCTCGGCTCTGTTCTTCCTGCAGTCTCCTTTCTCCAAACTTGGTGTCACTTCCCAAGATTGGATGCTGGGACAGTAACCCAAAAGTTAGCAACACCAGAACACTGCTGTCATCCCTAGGTCTGGAGGATGTGATGTGATCACAGGGCCTTGGGCCTGGGACCACCGGGTGGGAACTGGAACCACAGCAGGGATACCCAGAAGGAGCAAGAAGGACCAAAGATGAAAGGATATTTGGCAGGACTCAGAGCCAAGGGGAGACACAGCCACACCTGATTTAGAGAGAGGGTGAGAAATACCCTGGCTTCTCTCTCCCTCTGACTCTCTATCTCTAGCCAGTAGTTCCCACTGGCTGAACCTAGACAGCAGCCAGATGGCAAGGAGTCCAGGGCAAAGAGTATGTAGCTCTTCAGAACACAGAGCAAGGCAGGGAATGTGGGGGAAAGGATCTCAGAGAAAAAGGGGAAATTGCCGCACACCACCCCACTAAGTCCAACCCTAAGATGCCACTCAGGGCCTGTAGCAGGTGAAAACAGAAATGGAGGAAATTCTCTTCCTTATCTGGTTTTTATCGCCTGTCCCTGTCACTCTCATTCTAATAATTATTTTGTAGTAAGTTGAGGATGTAGTGGAAGCAACAGGATGGGAGGAGTGGGAGGGCTGTTGCAGAAGATGGACATGCTCAGCTCAGCAGTGTCCTCCCTCTTTCTGGGAATTATTTTCCTAGAGAGAGCAAGTATTCTCAACTCCTCCTTGAGGACTTAAGCTTGCAGAGAGCCTCTGTCCTAGGAAGAGAGAGGCCCGTAGTATGTGCATGTGTGTGGTGGTGGGGAGGGTAATTTAATTCAGAGGGTGTATATATATATATTTTTTTGAGATGGAGTCTCCAGGCTGGAGTGCAGTGAGTTATCTCAGCTCACTGCCACCTCCACCTCCCGAGTTCAAGTGTTTCTCCTGCCTCAGCCTCCCAAGTAGCTGGGATTACAGGCGCCTACCACCACATCTGGCTAAAGTGATCCACGTCTTGGTCTCCCAAAGTGCTGGGATTACAGGCATCAGCCACCTCGCCCAGCCCAAGGGGTGTATTTAGAAGCCCATTTTGGTGGAATAGCTTGGCTATATCTTCCAATTCACTTTTTTTTTTCACCAAAAAGGCCAACTTTTAAAATTTTTTATTTTTTGAGACAGGTGTAGTCTGGGCGTGGTGGCTCATGCCTGTAATCCAAGCACTTTGGAGGCCAAGGTGGGCAGATCGCCTGAGGTCAGGAGTTCAAGACCAGCCTGACCAATATGGTGAGACCCCGTCTTTATAAAAAGTAAAAAATAAAAAAATAAAAAGAGACAGCTGTGTCACTCAGATTGGAGTACAAAGGTGTGATCACAGCTCCCTGCAGCCTTGACCTCCTGAGCTCAAGCAATCCTCCCACCTCAGCCTCCCAAATAGGTGGGACCACAGATGTGTGCCACCACACCCAGCTAATTTTTAATTTTAATTTTAATTTATTTTTTTAAAAATTTTTTTATTAACTTTTTTTAAAAAATATATATAAAGACGGGGTTTCACCATGTTGGTCAGGCTGGTCTTGAACCCCTGACCTCAGGTGATCCACCCTCCTTGGCCTCCAAAGTGCTTAGATTACAGGCATGAGCCACCACGCCTGGCCTTTAATTTTTATTTTTGTAGGGCCTGGGCATGGTGGCTCATGCCTGTAATCCCAGCTACTCAGGAGGCTGAGTGAGGCAGGAGAATTGCTTGAGCCCAAGAGGCAGAGGGGGCAGTGAGCTGAGATAGTGCCACTGCACTCCAGCCTGGGTGATAGAGCGAGACTCTGTCTTGAAGTAAATAAATAAAAGAAAAGAAAATAATATTTTTGTAAGAATGGGATCTCACTATGTAGCCCTGGCTGGTCTTGAACTCCTGGGCTCAAGCAATTCTCCCACCTTGGCCTCCCAAAGTGTTGGGATTCAAGCATGAGCCACCATGCCTGGCATGGCATGACTATTAAATCACCATATATTTGACTTATATATCTTTCTATCAACTGGTTTAAAACTTGGGAAGGGAAGAGGTGTTACTCTGGGAGCCCTTTACACCCCACAAAAATAGTCATCATTCAGTGAGCATCTACTGTGTGCTAGGTCCTACATCCATAAGATCTTGTTTAATCCTGAGGTTAGTACAGTTATTATACCCATAGGAACAGAAGCTCTCAGACAGGCCTCGGACTGTTTTTCATTGTTCTACTCTCAACACCCCAATGTTACCTGGTATATTAGATGATTATTATTTGTTGGATGAACTTGTTCAATGAACACCTGTTTTATAGATGTGGAGACTGAAACTCAAAGATTCACCCAAGGTGGTAAATGGAGGAGTCGGGATTCAAACCCAGGTTAGCCTGCGTCAAATCATATGTTGCTGCCCCTCCTCCCCTTTTCCTTAGGTCCCTTTACTTCCTGCCCACAGTGGTTCCAGGCACCTCTTCAGATGCCACCTCTCCTGGGACTGCCAGTTCCCCAGTGCCCAGACAGTGACTCAGGTGCCTCAAGGGCAGGGAGGGGGTGATGCTTTATACTGCCCTGCTCAACCTCTGGGATGGAAGGCATCCAGGTAGAGGGGAGAGTCCCAGCTTCCGGGTCTGAATCGGAGCAGAGGCTTGTTTGGGGCCAGGTTTTGGGGCTATCAGTGCCCTTTGGAAAACACCCCCCAACATCTCCTAGGAGGTGGTGAGGGCCTGGGAGAGGCCAGGAGACGGGGTAGGGAGGGAGGCGAGCTCTTCACCTGCCAAGATGGCTGGGGACCCAGAGAGGCAGCTCAACTCCCTTCCTGTCCGCTGAACCAGCCACCCCACCCTGGGCAGCTGTATGGCATCTCCCTGAAGCCTCCCTGCTAGTAATACTCTGCTGGCAGGCCCTGGCAGGCCTGGGTTGGACTGGGTGTGGGTGTGGAGAGATGGCAACCCAGATCTCCTGGGGCAGCTGGGAGCACCACCCAGCCTGGCTCCTGGGGACTCCTTCAGTGCAGGAAATGCTTTCATCCCTGATGCTTCTAAAGCCAGGGTACAATTACCTCCTGCAGGCAGACACAAGAGACAGGTCCCCAAACTCAGATTCCACCCAACAAATTTATTCCTTGGGCTCTGATGTGTCAGGCTGAAGCCTGGCTTCAAAGCTGTGTTGTCATCATTCCCTCCTTCTGGAATGCCACCTCTCCCTGCTTGAATGTTACCATTCCTTCCAACTTAGGTCACAGCTATCCAGAACCTACCCAGCCCCAGGGAGCGCTCTCTCTTCTGGATCCTTTCAGCACCTACCTCTGTCTCTTTCTATCCCTCATTTGGCACTTGGCATAGGCTGCCTTGTACGACAGCACTTGGCTTCTTGTCAATGTCTTATTTCCCCAACTCAATTTTTAACAATTAATATGAATTTGAACAGTTATTAGGTGCATATGTTTCAGAATTCAAAAAGTATCAGATTTAGAAACAAGAAAAGTAAGTCTCTTTCATCTTGTTCCCCTCTTGGCAGCCACCACTGTTAATGTTTTTGTTAGTGTTTCCTTCCAGAGATGTCTACATATACATAGGTTGAACCTCCCTTATCTGAAATGCTTGGGACCAGAAGTGCTTAGGATTTCAGGTGTTTTCAGATTTTGAGATATTTACATATACATAATGAAGTGTTTTCAGATTTTGAGATATTTGCATATACATAATGAAATATCTTGGGGCTGGGACCCATGTCTAAATATGAAATTCACTTATGTTTTATATATACTTTATGCACATTGCATGAAGGGAATGTTGTACAATGTTTTAAATAATTTTTTTTTAGAGATGGAGTCTTGCTCTGTTGCCCAGGCTGGAGTGCAGTGGCACGATCTTGGCTCACTGCAACCTGCACCTCCCAGGTTCAAGCGATTTTCCTGTCTCAGCCTCCCGAGTAGCTGGGACTACAGGCACCCACCACCATGCCCAGCTAATTTTTGTATTTTTAGTAGAGACAGAGTTTCACCATATTGGCCAGGCTGGTCTCAAACTCCTGACCTTGTGATCCACCTGCTTTGGCCTCCCAAAGTGCTAGGATTACAGGCGCAATGCCCAGGCTGGAGTACAACAGCATGATCTTGGCTCACTGCACCTTCACCTTCCAAGTTCAAGTGATTCTCCTGCCTCAGCCCACTGGGTAGCTTGGATGACACCCGTCTGTCACCACACCCAGCTAATTTTTGTATTTTTAGTAGAGACAGGGTTTCACCATGTTTGCCAGGGTGGTCTCGAACTCCTGACCTCAGTTGATCTGGCCACCACAGCCTCCCAAAGTGCTGGGATTACAGGAGTGAGCCGCTGCAACAGGCCTATGTTTTAAATAATTTTGTGCATGAAACAAAGTTTGTGTATGTGAGGTCGGGTATGGAATTTTCCACTTGCGGCATCATGTTGGGTGCTCAGAAAGTTTTGGAGTTTTGAACATTTCACATTTTGGATTTTTGGAGTAGGGACGCTCCACCTGTGCTACCATGCTTGTATGCACATTTAGTATACACTTTGTTCTACACCTTGTATTTTCACTTAACGGTAACTCTGGAAGATGGTCCATATGAATACTGTTAGCTATGCCTCATTCCTTTTGGTCACAGTATAATGTTCCATTGTATACCATACCAACATTCGTTTTGCCAGTCTGCTATTATTGGGTATTTAGATTGTTTCCAATCTTTTGCTATTAAAAAGAATGCTGGAACCCTTGTATGTATTTTTTGCACATATGTACAACCATAGATTCTTAGAATTGAGATTTCTGGGTCAAATACTATGCATTTTAAATCTTGCTCTCTTTAGAAGTCACACCAGGCTGGGCAAGGTGGCTCAGGCCTGTAATCCCAACACTTTGGGAGGCTGAGGCAGGTGGATTACCTGAGGTCAGGAGTTCCAGACCAGCCTGCCCAACATGTTGAAACCCCCATCTCTACTAAAAATTAGCTGGGTGTGGTGGCGAGCGCCTGTAATCTGAGGTACTTGGGAGGATGAGGCAGGAGAATCACTTGAACCTGGGAGGCAGAGGTTGCAGTGAGCAGAGATTGTGCCACTGCACTCCAGCCTGGGTGACAGGAATGAAACTCCATTTAAAAAAAAAAAAAGTCACACCAAACCAAATTACCCACACTCCAACTACCAATCTATAGGAATGCCTGTTGCTTTGTCTTGCCCAAACAATATATTCAAGTTTTTGGTCTTTGTCAATCATCTAATAAGTGAAACAAAGTATTTTGTTGGGGCTGGGTGCCTGGGTGCAGTGGCTCACGCCTGTAATCCCAGCACTTTGGGAGGCCGAGGCAGGAGGATCACCTGAAACCAGGAGTTCAAGACCAGCTTGGCCAACATGGTGAAACCCTCTCTCTACTAAAACTACAAAAATTAGCTGGACGTGGTGGAGCATACCTGTAGTCCCAGCTACTCAGGAGGCTGAAGCATGAGAATTGCTTGAACCCTGGAGGCTGCAGTGAGCCAAGATAGTGCCACTGCACTCCAGCCTGGGCGACAGAGTGAGACTCCATCTCAAAAAACAAAACAAAGAAAATCAAACAACAACAACAACAACAACAAAAAAACCATAGTATTTTGTTGTAGCTTTATTATTCTTCTTATTCTTTTAAAAATTATTATTATTATTTGAGATGGAGTTTCACTTTTGTCATCCAGGCTGGAGTACAATGGCATGATCTCGGCTCACTGCAACGTCTACCTCCCAAGTTCAAGTGATTTTTCTGTCTCAGCCTCCCGAATAGCTGGGATCACAGGCATGCACCACCACGCCTGGCTAATTTTTTGTATTATTAGCAGAGAAAGGGTTTCACCATGTTGGCCAGGCTGGTCTCAAACTCTTGACCTCAGGTGATTCAGCTGCCTCAGCCTCCCAAAGTGCTGGGTTTACAGGCACGAGCCACTGGGCCCGGCCTGTTGTAGCTTTAGTTTACAGTTTTCTTGTGAATGACATTGAGCATCTTTTCATATGTTTAAAAGCCAGTATTTCCTCTTCTGTGAGCTGCCTGTGCCTTTTCTCCATTTAAAAATGGCATGCCTTTTATTAGTTGGGATTTCTTTGTGAACTAAGGAAATTCAAACTTTGTCTGCTAGATGTGCTCCATATAATTTCCCTCGGTTGTCATTTGTCTATGTCCCAATTAGATTTTCATCTCCTTGAGCACAGAGACTGGAATTTCAGCTTCTTTATATTCTTATTCTTTTTCTTTTCTTTTCTTTTCTTTTTTTTTTAAGAGATGGGCTTTCACCATGTTGGCCAGGATGGTCTTGATGTCTTGACCTTGTGATCTGCCTGCATCGGCCTCCAAAAGTGCTGGGATTACAGGGGTGAGCCACCGCGCCCGGCCTTTATATTCTTATTCTTAATATAACAAGACATACACGGTAGGTGCTAGACAAATGTCTGCTGGGACGGGAGAGTAAGAAGAAAAAGGCAGAGATCTGGAAAAATTGGAACGACTTAATCCAACCACTCCTTTCTCTTATACCAAGTGTAACCCTTAGTATTTGTGTCAGTCAGGACTCTTGTAAACAGCAGAAGCTCACTGGCAAACTGTTTCAAGTCCCCCACCCTCAACAATCATAGAAATATCGGATAGCATACAGAATCAATGCGGGAGCCGGCAAAAAAGGGTCAGCAATCAGACAGGCACCCAGGGAAGCTAGGCAGCCAGCACCACAATCAAGGTTGGGCACAGGACAGCCTGTGTAGGAGACTCCTATCCCCTCCACCCTCCGCAGTGATTCCCCTACCCACATCCCTCACCTGCCGCACTAGGGCTGACATTTCCTCCTCCAGACACTAGAGGCCGTTGTTGGCCCCATCGCCTCCACCGCCGACGCGGAAATGAATTCCCAACCAGTCCTGCTTCTCCGTGACTTGCTCCAGATTCAAAGTCCCAGTTGGGGGAGTTTATGTCTTCTGCCTGCAACCTTAGAGCCGAGAAGTCAGGGAGAGCAAGAGTCGGGGCGTGGTGGCAAATGGTGGCCTGCTTCGCATTAGGGCCCGTGCGATGGAAATTCCCCAAATGTAGGCAGGAGGTTCCGATGGTGGGCAGCCAGGAAAACGGGACACTAACACCACCTTCTTCTCTCACGTTCGGCTCAAGCCCTTCTCGTTGGAGAAGTGCTCTTGGATCCCCCCAGCCTAAAGCACTTTTCTGGACTCACATAACCATTACTGCTTGAGCCACTCATGATGCCAGCCAGGACTGCAGTAACACCTATCATAAATATATACCATGCCTCATTTGACTTTCGAACAACCCTAGGCACTCCCTGTATTTACTGAGAAAAAAAAAAAGAGTGCTCCGAGATTTTCCCAAGTCTCGCAGTAATGCCAGGTTGCACTCTGTTTCCAAAGCCTCGGGTTTCCCAGCGGGCTACACTGATGGGCTGGTATCTTATCAAGTTCAAGCTCTGTAAAGGCAAGGCTTGGGCCACATTCTTCTTTATACAGCCTGGCAGCATCTTGAATGCAGAAAATTGCTCAGCGAATGCCTGTGGATTGGCCTGGATGGGATCAAGCAGGAGCCAGTTCTGGAAGGTTTCCTAACCCTCCCATGAGGCCTGAACCCAGAAAGCATTTTGAAGTGGAATAGGCCTACTCAGGATAAGTTTGGGAAGACTTGGCCGTTGTACTGTCCCTTTTACCTCACTTCCCCCAAATGTGTCAAAATCAACAAAAGGTTTTCATGTGTTTATCATTTATTCATCCCACGGGTAGTTTTGAACGCTGACGACGGCTCAAATAGACCACTGAGAAAAAACACACAATTCCTGAGCTGTAGAATCCACATTCTAGTGGGGAGATAAATGGTAATCAAAAATAGTCAAACCAATAAATGCTAATTTGTGACTGTAATAAGCCTGATGAAGGAAATGCCGTGAGATGCTGCAAAAGGCAGTTTTGACCTACTCAGGAAAGCCAGGGCAGCTTGATGCGGGACCTGGGGCTGGAGCTGGGAGCCAAGGAAGGGGGAGGAGTTAGAACAGTGCGGGTGGGGGAAGGCGGGGAGAGTCTAAGTCCTGGAGGTGGGTGAGTAAGCATGGATCATGGCGCATGTTTATAAGAAAGTGACAGAGGGACCCGAGGGCCGGGGGCTTGTTTGTGGGCTGCCCCAGCCTCCTTCCGAGCGCGTCCTGCCTGGATGGAGGCGGGGCAGCAGTCTTCCAGGTCCCAGCTGGGGCTGACGTCGTCCCGGTGCAGGCCCAAAATAGCTGGCTCCGCCCTCATCTCCCGGCAGCCCCTGCAGGGCCCCCGCCTCCGGGGAACAGGCCGAGCTGGCCTTCTCCCGGTCTCTAGTAGTTTCCGCGCCGCTGACGCATGCCTGCGCGCACAGCTGGGCCGGCGCGTCCTACGCAGCAGCCGCGAGCCGGGCTGCGGTGCCAGACGGTTCCCGGCGTGGGGCAGGGGCGGGGCGCCGCAGGAGGCCGGGACTCCCGGCGGAGGAGGTGCGGCTGGGGGCCCGGGTCAGGCTGGGGGCCCTGGGCCGGACTGCTGGAGTTGGGGAGCCCCGATGGGGCTCCCGGGCCTGGGCACCGAGATAGCCCTTGGCCCCGGCCTGCGGGGGCAGATAAGCAGAGGGCCGCAAGCAGATAAGTCACCGGCCGCAAGCAGAGGGCTCCGCTTCCAACTGAGAGCGCCTCCTGCCACCCTGGGGGGACTGCTGCAGCCACAGGGAGGGGCTCTTGGTTCATTCCTCCTGACTCCTTCTCTCCTGCAGCCCCAAGGAGGCCCGCCTGACCACTCACCAGTTGCCATGGCATCCTACTACGAGATCCTAGATGTGCCGCGAAGTGCGTCCGCTGATGACATCAAGAAGGCGTAAGTGCCTCCTTGTGCATCAGAGAACCTCTCACCTCCTTCAGAGTGACACCTGTAGGTGTCTGAGGTCCTTAGAAAGCACTGGGTTGAGGGGCGGGGGCGTCCTCCGAGCAACACCTGCAGGGAGGAAGGAGACCGTTGGTAGAGTACAAGGAGAACTTCCGGAGAGTGAAGTAGTTAGTTCTACTGGGAGTTGCACTGTGTTGTGGGTTCTTCTCCAGTGGATCCTCCCCTCCTTCTCCTCCTTTCCCCTCCTCTCCTCTCCCCTCCCCTCCCTCCCCCTCCCCCTTCCTCCTAGATGTGGGCATTCTCAGGCTGCAGTGCGAAGATGCCCAGGCTCTGTGAGGTGGAGGGGCCGGTGTCCCTGTGCTCTTCGAGGCCACATGTGCCCCATCCTTTGCAGCCCCAGTCCAGCGAGCCCCAGGGAGGGGCTAGAGCCAGGTGTTCTCACTGTGACATTGTATCGGCTCATACATGTGGTCCCAGCACTGGGAGGAGAGAGGGTGGAACTTGATTAAAACATCCCAGCAGAGGCAGCCCTAGCATCTGGGGTTGACCGGGAGCCAGCAGTGAAAGGGCAGTGGTGGACTAATGGGAAAATGGGTCGTTGGGTTCCTTGGTGGGAAGTACCTACATTTGTCCCTGACCTTCTCCTTTGCACTCACTTTCTGCAGGTATCGGCGCAAGGCTCTCCAGTGGCACCCAGACAAAAACCCAGATAATAAAGAGTTTGCTGAGAAGAAATTTAAGGAGGTGGCCGAGGCATATGAAGTGCTGTCTGACAGTAAGGACAGGGTCAGGGCAGACCCAGCACATCGCCCCTACCTCATACCCCAGCTCACATTTTCTTAAAGCAGTGTCTCTGCCACACTAATTTACCCTGTGCCTTTTTCCAGCCTGACATTTAAGCTCCCTCTCCCACAGGGACAGCTCAGTATCTGCTCCCCAGAGTCTGTAGGGATGGCATGAGACCTGCAAAGGGAAGGAAGCAGGGTAGGTAACTCTTGTGAGCTGAGCCTCCTGTGTGCCAGGCATTGGTGGGTATCATCGCCATAAGTCCTCACAGCTGTCCTATGAGGCAGGTTCAATCACCCCCATTTTACAGGAAAGGAAACTGAGGCACAGAGAGGTGAAGTAACTTGCTCAAGGCCACACAGAGCTGAAATATGAATCCAGGTCTGTCTTTTTATTGATTCATTCAAAAAGTATTCACTGCATGCTGACAGTGTCCAGCACTTGCTAGGTTCTGGGGAAACTGGAGGACAAGCTGGTATTGTCCTCGCCCAGAGGGGCGGAGAAGACCAATGCCCATCAGGCACACACACAGACACAGTTACAGCTTGTGAAGAGTATTCCAGAGGGAAGAAGCAGGGTGGGTGGAGTACTAGGGAATAATGTATACCTGCTTTTGTTCTGGTGGTGGTGGAAGGCCTCTCTGAGGTGGTGCCATTTAGGCTAAGCCCTGGTGAATAATAATGTAGTAATCATTAGGTAACATTTATTGAACACTTCCTATGTATCAGGCACTGTGCTAGGCAGTTTATGTGGACGGTCTCGTTTTATCTTTGCAACAACCCTATGCGGTAGGTGCTGTGATGATACCCATTTTCCAGATGAGAAGAGGCCAGCTAGCCAGGTGCAGTGGCTCATGCCTGTAATCCCAGCACTTTGGGAGGCTGAGGCAGGTGGCTCATGAGACCAGCCAGACCAAGATGGTGAAACCCTGCCTCTACTAAAAATACAAAACTTAGCCAGGTGTGGTGACTCAATGCCTGTAATCCTAGCTACTCAGGAGGCTGAGGCAGGAGAATCACTTGAACCTGGGAGGCAGAGATTGCAGTAAGCCGAGATGGTGCCACTGGACTCCAGCCTGGCTGACAGAGCAAGACTCCGTATCAAAAAAAAAAAAAAAAAAAAGGAAGAGGCCAGCTGTGTGAAAGGCTGAGTTGCTGCTAAAACCTGTTGCCCATGCCCCTGGGTCCCCTGCTGTGCCTGCCTTCCCCCACCAAGTATCAGTGTTTGGACAGTCCTTTAAGGGTCCTATTTTGGGAGGAGAGGCCATCCCAGAGGGAGGGTGAAGTGATCTGGTCTCTTTTTGCAGAGCACAAGCGAGAGATCTATGACCGCTATGGCCGGGAAGGGCTGACGGGGGCAGGTAGGTGGAGTGGTGGGTAGGGCAGGGAGGAGAGGGCAGGACAGATTCTTGCAATGGATGCTCTCTCAGGCTCCTGGTGGTGCCTTAGGTGAGGTCCTCCGGCTCAGGGCAAGAGGCATGACCTAAGCTTTCTCTTTATCCTGCCTTTCCAGGAACTGGCCCGTCTCGGGCAGAAGCTGGCAGTGGTGGACCTGGCTTCACCTTCACCTTCCGCAGCCCCGAGGAGGTCTTCCGGGAGTTCTTTGGGAGTGGAGACCCTTTTGCAGAGCTCTTTGGTGAGTGGACTCTGGAAGCCTCTGAATGGCTCAACTTCCCCCTCCAGGCCTGTCCTTCTATCAGCTGGGAGGCCCTGAGGTAGAACCTGGGAGGGGGCGGGAAAGCCACGGACAGAAGACTTTGTGGAGCTGGGTCCAGTGAGAGCTGGGACAGAACCTCACATGTGCCAGAACCCCCGTGATCCAACAGCGACACCTCACAGACTCACCTTATTAAATGACAACAATAATACATTGTTAGACCTCTACAATAACAGCCAGGAAAGCGAGACAAAGCATCTTGTGACAATATCATTATTATCCATAAAGCAGATACTGGTGTTTTTTAATGATTGATAGGCGCCAAATATTTGACATTCCCTAATTTTCTAGTGAGCCCTGAGAGGTGGGCAATTTTATCCCCATTTGCAGATGAGAAAACAGAGGCATAGCTAATAGCCCAGAGTCACATAGCAAATGGCAGAGCCGGACTCCTAGCTGTGTCTGCCTGTTATCACGTCATGATGATTTGCTGTACTGAAAGAGCCATCTGTCCTCCATCCCTCTTCCCCGCCTTCCTTCCTTTATTCTTTATTGTGGACAGACTTAACCAGTGAGTGTTTTTGAAGTCAACATTAAAAAGGAATTTAATTGTAAAGAAGCCCAACTAAAAAGCAGAAAAGAAAAACCCTACCCAGTTGCTTAGTAGTTTATACTTCCAGACTTAAAAGCAGGGTCCACACACTTTTGGGGGGAAATGTCTTCACCCGATGACTGCTGACCTGTTTACTTGTTGCAGATGACCTGGGCCCCTTCTCAGAGCTTCAGAACCGGAGTTCCCGACACTCAGGCCCCTTCTTTACCTTTTCTTCCTCCTTCCCTGGTCAGTCCGGTAAGTTCTGCGCCTTCCCACTTTTGCAAGCTCTGATGCCTGGAACCCCTGGTGTGAGCTTGCTGCTTTTCCAAGCCTGTCTCTGTATCAGGAGCCCTGCCTCCAGCAGCTCTGCGAGGAGGCCTGGAGCCTCGGTGACTCCAACAGGCAGCGTAGTCTTCTAACCTCCTCTCCTCTTCCCTTGTCCCGATGCCAGATTTCTCCTCCTCATCTTTCTCCTTCAGTCCCGGGGCTGGTGCTTTTCGCTCTGTTTCTACATCTACCACCTTTGTCCAAGGACACCGCATCACCACACGCAGGTGAGAACTCCTTCTGGGGCCATAGAGGGGAGAGAGGTCTGTGGGGGAGCTGTGTTCAAATAGAAAGTTGGCTCCTTGAGGGCAGGGCCCGGTCTGTACTTCCTATGTGGCAGCCAGAACTGGGACCAGCACCTGCAGGATTCTGTCACTGCTGGTGGCCTGAACTGTGCTGTCTCCCACAGAATCACGGAGAACGGGCAGGAGCGGGTGGAAGTGGAGGAGGACGGGCAGCTGAAGTCAGTCACAATCAATGGTGAGGAGCGGCTCCACCATCCAGCCTCTGGCAAGAAGCCCCAGCCCCAACCTAGCAGCCTCCTCCCCAAACTGCTGCTCTCTGAACTCCTTTAGGGCTTGGGAGGGAGTGGCAGCCACAGGTCAGACTGGTAGGATCAGAGATGGCAATGCCAGGAAGGGTGCGGAGGAGTCTCAGGGAGCCACCACCGTCACTGTGAGTGGGGTGCCTTACATTTGCAAAGTACTTTACTATTTTTAAAGCACTTCCACATATATGATATCCTCTGTATTCTTAAAGCATCTTGGGGGTATAAGCAGAGCAGATGGTATCCACCCAGTTTTAATTTGGGGAGCCTGAGAGGCAGCATAAATGACCCTAACTTCCAAATAGCCCAGGCCCAAGACTCTTTCCTTCCAAGTAAGGGGTAGAGCCAGGAGTTGAACTCAGGATTCACGATTCTTAGAGTGGCACTCTCCCTCTGTCACTATGCTGTGCAGGATCATCACCAGCTAACCTTTCATACCTGCCGACTCTAGGCACTGTGCACCAAGTCCTTTACATGGGCTGACGTATTTAATCATTGGAACAAAGGCACTATCATTATTCCTATTTTCTTTTTTGTTAAGACAGGGTCTTGTTTTGGTGCCCAGCCTGGCGTGTAGTGGCATGATTATAGCTCACTGCAGCCTTGACCTCCTCGGTTCAAGCAATCCTCCCACTTCAGCCCCCTGTGTAGCTGGGACTATAGGCATGTGCTACCATGCCTAGCTAATTTTTAAATATTTTTTGAGATGGGGTCTCACTATGTTGCCCAGGCTGGTCTCGAACTTCTGGGCTCAAGTGATCCTTCTACCTCAGCCTCCCAAAGTGTTGGGATTACAGGCATGAGCCACTGTGCCAGGCCATCATTCCTACTTTCTAGATGAAGAAAGGGAGGGTTAGGGATGTTGAGTAACTTGGCCAAGGGGAGGAGCTCCTACCTGGTAGAACTGAATACTTCCCTTTGCTCAAAATCATGACCCTATGTGCCAAAATGCATATGTGTCAATTCCAAATGAGAGACTGTAAGTGGTCATGGTCATTACTGCATGAGGCAGCCTGGCAGTAATACCCCTGGCCTAGGGGTGCCTTATGGTGGTGTGACTCTTGCAGGTGTCCCAGATGACCTGGCATTGGGCTTGGAGCTTAGCCGTCGTGAGCAGCAGCCGTCAGTCACCTCCAGGTCCGGGGGCACTCAGGTCCAGCAGACCCCTGCCTCAGGCCCCTTGGACAGTGACCTCTCTGAGGATGAGGACCTGCAGCTGGCCATGGCGTACAGCCTGTCAGAGATGGAGGCAGCTGGGAAGAAACCCGCAGGTGGGCGGGAGGCACAGCACCGACGACAGGGGCGGTCCAAGGCCCAGCACCAAGAATCAGGCATAGGGGGAGCCCAGGAGGGTGTGAGGGGTGAAGTCACCAAACGCAGCCCATCCCCAGAGGAGAAGGCCTCTCGCTGCCTCATCCTCTGAACACCAGGCCCAACCTGACTTGGTCCAGGTCTTGACTGGGGGTCTGGCTCACTGTGGGGAGAGCAGAGAGGAGTATCCTGAGTTGTAGGAACTGGTTTTCAACTTCATGCTCCCTCCACAAGTTTCCCTCCCAGGTCCCCCTGCACCCCAGTGTGGACTTGGGATTTGCTGTGCTCAGCCCAGGGCTGTTAGGTCCCTGGTGAAGCCCAGGGTGGGGGGCGTTAGGGCAGTGGAAGGGCCTGGGGAGCCATATTGCATTTATTGGATGGGGAGCTCCAAGGGGCATTAGCGGTTTGGGCTGGGCCTTTTGTGCCCAGGTCCTCTGTCACCTGTGTTGCTGATGGTGTCAAGGAAGGAGGACTTGGCCTGGGGTTGTCTGAGCTGGGGCCGGCAGCTCCACTGGGGAGCAGCACAGGCCGAGTGGAGCCTCCTGCTCTCCTGGTCCAGCTGCAGACCCCACCCTGGTTTCTGTGCCATGCTGCGCTCTGACCGTCTCCGTTGCTTCTCTTCTGGTGTTGCTTCTCCTTCCTCCCATTCTCTCTGCAACTCCCTGCGGGCCGCATCGCTTGCTTTCACTGCTGTCTGGCTAGGAGTCCCTTCTTCCTTCCTTCCCCGAGGCCTCAATGTGGCAAGGAAGATGCTGGGGCCGGTAGGGCTATGAGATCTTCTGGGGAGGCTAGCTGGGTGGGGCGGGAACCTCTCAGCTGTCCAGATTCAGAACCGGAGCCCACTCTTCCTCTCTTCCTCTCGCTGCCTCAGCCTGCCCTCAGCCTCAGGATTAGGCAGAGGTGAGGCTGGCTCACCCTGGAGAGGTGGGATAGGGCCAGGGGGACCCAGGAGGGAGGCTAGAAGGGGACTGCACCTGTACTGCTTCCCCACGACACATCGGGGCTCAGGGAGAGGCTGTGTGGCCAGCCCAGGTCTGCATGCTCGGCTCCATCCTCCACAGCTTGCCGTTGATGCTGTCTCCTGTCACCCCGCCCCTGCTCTCTCCCCAGATGTTTTCTGAGCTGGATGCCGGGATCCAGAGTCGCTGCGCAGTTCCAACAGGACAGCGCCCTCTCCCATGTGCTGGGAGGGGACCCTCCATTTCTCTCCCTCACCCTTGCTGAGTGTAGAGCCGGGGCCTGGGTGGCGGGTGGGGGCCGGGTGGGAGGCAGCAGTAGTCATAGCCTGTGCACTCTCTTCCTTGGGTGTTTGGTGCTGGCTCCTGGGGACTACAAATCCCAGAATGCCTTGTGCCCGGCCCCATTTTTGATAGATCCCGCTTGGGGGAGCTGGTGCCTAGTTATGGAGCTGTGCATCTTGGGACATGTAGTAGCCCAGGTTGGCCTGTCACTTACTGTGAGATGGGGAGATTTTGTCTTTTGATTTGTCCCTGGAGGGCCGGCAAGGTCATAGATGAAGGGGGAATGATCTGAGCCTTGGTTGCCCTGACACGTCTTGCTAGCCCCGGGGTTACAGTGGGCAGGGCAGAGCCGTGCAGCACCTGGGAGAGGTTCCCTTCCCGTGGGCAGTCTGGGGTCCCAGGAACAAGCCAGGGCCAGTAGCATGTCTGCCTGGGCAGGGCATGGCCCCAGAAAGCTGAGGAGTGTGTGCTGGCAGACAGCTTCGAGGGCAAGGCCACCCGAGGGGGCGTGTGTGTGACGGGGCTTGGCGTGTGATGGCAGCTCCAGGCATGCCGCTGCTTGTATGGCTTTCTTTGGCCTCTGACCCTGCTGCCCATTCTTTCTAACATCACAGACGAGCCGCCTCTCCTCCTCCCTGCCTGGGGAGCCCCGTGGCCAGGGAGGGGAGTGGTGGAGCCAGCCTCTGTAACACTGAGCCTCAGAGACGAACCAAAGCCAGCTGGGCTGAGCTCAGACCGAGGGGAAAATGCTGGAAGGCAATAAAACTGTTTTGAGAGCTTGGCGATGTGTTGGGTTCTTGTGTTCCTACTTTCCAGGGTAGCCCAGGAGGGCTCCTAAAGGACAGTGGGTGACACTTCAGGCTTCACACCTTCCTTTATGCCTGTTCAGCTAGAGGTACAGGCCTTGCCAGTCGAAGGCAGAAGTGTACTCTTTGACCAGGCTGCCCTCTCCAAGTATGTTGTGGAACCCCAAGCAATGCTTCCATTCTTTGCCTTCACCTCTTGGGGGTCCACACCGGCTTTCCCTAGCTGCCGATGTTCCCCTTATGCGGGGCCTCACCCCTAGCACTCCACAACACAGCTAGGACCATACTCAGTTAAGACTTGACTGAGGCCAGGTACGGTGGCTCACGCCTATAATCTCAGCAGTTTGGGAGGCTGAGGCGGGTGGAACACTTGAGGCCAGATGTTTGAGACCAGCCTGGCCAACATGAAAAAAAAAAAGCCAGATGTCGTGGTGCATGCCTGTAATCCCAACTATGCAGGGAGGCTGAAGCAGAATTGCTTGAACCTGGGAGGCAGAGAGCCAAGGTCGAGCCACTGCACTCCAGCCTGGGCAACAGAGTGAGACTGTCTCAAAAAAAGGGAAAAAAAGACTTGAGGCATGGGGACTGACAGCACAGAAAGCTGAGAACACATGGTGAAGCCTCTAAACTGTCCCCCAGCCTTGCCCAGGCCCATAGACTAAGCCCCTGGGCAGGTTTCATTGGCTCAGCCTGAGGCATGAGCCAGTGACGTGGAGCAGCAAGAGTCCAGCCCACCCAGGGCCCAGGCCCCGCACTCATCAGGGCCCAGGGAAGAAAAAGCCAGGTACCCCTTCCCTTTCACTTCCAGCCACTGTGCTGGGACGAGCACCTTTCCGTTGTCAATCAGGGCCGGGTGGCTCCCCAGGCCTCTCTTCCATTCAGGATAGGCTCTTGCTTCCCCACCAATCACCGAAGGGTCTCTACTATGTTTTTCTCAAAGCAAATAAGCAGCCTACGCTGAAAGAGGAATTTCAAGCCTCCATCCTGAGTGCAAGCGAGGAGGGTGGAAGTTTGCAAATGGCTGTTTCATCTACTTCTAGCTTTTGAAATGCTTGTCACTGGTGCTGAGCTCAGCAGAGGGAGTGAGACAGTGGCAGGGCCTGTGGTCTGCTGGCTGGTCACTCCACTCCTGCTCAGGGTAGATGGTGTTTGCCCTGTTTTTATTTAAGGAGATTGAGCCTCAGCACAGGTAAATGGCCCTAACTCCCAAATAGCCCCAGGCTTAAGGCTCTTTTCGGCTTATTTCATGTCTACCACTTTTGTCCAAGGACACGTCATGACACGCAGGTGAGTGTGCCTTCTGGGACCATACAGGGCGGGAGCTGGGGTGAGACAGAAAGTGTCCTTTACCCCAGGGGAACACCTTTCCTAGCATCTCACAGGCCCGGCCACTGTCAGAGTTTTGCCTAAGGTGAGGCAGGCACTTTGCTAGAATCACCTCAATCCGGCAGCTGGAGGGCACAAAGCAGCTGGGAAGATCCGAGAGGAGGCCGGGCTCAGTGGCTCACACCTGTAATCCCAGCACTTCGGGAGGCCGAGATGGGCAGATTATCTGAGCTCTGGAGTTCCAGACCAGCCTGGGCAACATGGCAAAACCCCATCTCTACTGAAAATAGAAAAAATTAGCCAGGCATGGTGGCTCATGCCTGTAATCCCAGCCACTCCGGAGGCTGAGGCAGGAAAATCGCTGGAGCCTGGGAGGTGGAGGTTGCAGTGAGCCGAGATCATGCCACTGCACTCCAGCCTGGGTGACAGAGTGAGACTGTTTCTAAAAAAAAAAAACCCAAAACAAAAAAAGAATTGAGAGGAGAGGCATAGAGAGGAGGTTAGTCAGCCAGGTGCCAACTCTAACTCCACCTGACAATCTTATTTGTTTGTTTTTTTGAGACAGTCTCGCTCTGTCACCCAGGCTGGAGTGCAGCAGCACAATCTCGGCTCACTGCAAACTCCACCTCCTGGGTTCAAGTGAGTCTCACGCCTCAGCCTCCCGAGTAGCTGGGATTACAGGCATGTGCCACCATGCATGGCTAATTTTTTTGTATTTTTAATAGAGATGGGGTTTTGCCATGTCAGCCAGGCTGATCTTGAACTCCTGACCTCAGGTGATCTGCCCACCTCGGCCTCCCAAAGTGCTGGGATTATAGGTGTGAGCCACTGCACCCAGCCACCTTACAATCTTACAAGTTGTGTTACATGTTACGCAAGCAAGTTCTGTGCCTCAGTCTTTCGCCCTATAAGATGGAGCTCGTCATGTAAAGCACCTTGGAGACTGCTGGCCACATAGTAAGCCGTGTGGTTCTAAGCTAATGTTCCTGCCCAGGAGGGCCTGACTGCAGCTGGCGCTCTCCTGCTGTGCTCTCTGCACCTCCTGAGAGACCAGCAGGGACTGGCTCCAGACTGAGGCTGGGGTTGGAGTCGGGAACCACAGCAGACAAACTCGTAGGAGTCTGGGTTGCAGCTGCACAGACAACACACTAACTTTATTCACATTGGTACAAAAGTAGATTTTTCTAGAAATGTTCTCTTGCGCCAGAAGGAGAGAGGTTGAGCGGCACATGGTGGGAGGGCGGTGGGAGGAGGCTGAGCATGAGGGCAGGGAGGGCTGAACGCCCAAGTGTGAGTCAAGGAGGCAGGCCTGGGGCTGAGAAGCAGGGGGAGCCGGGTGTGGTGACCCTCCACCCCGTTCTTCCACACTGGAGCATAGGGGGGCACACACAGACACGGGGAGAGCTCCCAGAACCACGGGAGAGCCATGGGAGAGCCAGGCCAGGGAACATAGGCAGGAGAAGGCTCTGGGTAGAATTGCTGCCCACGTCCTTTCCTCTCCTCCTGGCTGCAGAGCCCCCATGGGACGCCCTGGGCTCTGGGATGCCCCAGGCTCTGGCATGCGTGAGGCTGGGCAGGCGTGCCCCTTCTGGCTTCCCCTTCCTGACTCTTCTAGGAAGGGCTGGGCATGCCCAAGAAGTGGCCGATAGGGCAGTGAGGAGTGGGTACACAGAGATGCTCACACAGGCAAAGAGGGACAAAGGTTGGGCTGCCCACCAAGGGTCCCCAGGGTCTCACTGGGGCAGGGCCTTAAGGATGGCATTCACCTCCTCTGCCACGGCTGTCAGGGCAAATTCAAACTGGTCCTAGGGAAGGGCAGGGGCAGCATGGTCACAGAGAGGCCTGGTCTCTGCCCTTGAGGTGGGGGCTTTCAGTGGGGGCAGGGGCCCCTAGGCAGGTCCCCCGGGAGGAGGGGAGTCTTCCTGGAGGAAGCACAGAGGCAGGTGGGAGAGGTTGGCAGCTGCTGCTTTCCCTGGGGTGGCCAAGAAGTGGGTGCTAGGGAAGGGTGGCAGCTGGGGTTGGGGCAGGAAGGCAAGGTCACCTTAGAGCGGACAAGGCCAGGCCGCTGGTCACGGACATGCTCCAAGGTGGCAGCGATGTCGATCTCCTTCACTCCTGGAGATGGGGGGGATGGGGCTGCTCAGGGGGTGTCCAGAGGAGGATAGGACCCAGAAAGCCTGGGCCTTCTTGGTGGGGAGGAGTCTTGGAGGACTTGGCAGAGCCTGGAGGTTGACAACCTGTTCCTTCTGAGTTCACAGGACTCTGTGTGCTGGGGAGCCTCTAAAAAGGGCCTGGGGGCTGTGGGCACTGTGGGAAGCTCCCTACCTTTTGCCATGCGGTTCAGGACCATGTCGATGAGGATGTAGGTGCCGGTCCTCCCTGCACCATCACTGAAACAGGAGTTAGTGACAGGTTTAGATTGCGATGCAGCAGAAAGGGGGAGGGACGGAGGCCTGGAAGGGGGAGGACACTGGGTGGCCCGTTTGGGTTGGCTTGGAGAGGGTGTGAGGCGAGCCGAGGATGAAGGAAAGCTCATAGCACCTGCATGCTGGGACTTGGGCCTTGAGAGCGGGATCTGTGACCTGTGGGTGTCACTTGAGCAATGGGACAACCAAAAAGGAGAGCCACAGCTCAGCCCTGTGGTGGAGCCAGCAGGAGACGATTGGATGGGCCTCTCTAGCCTTCAGCAAACTTTTTGTGTACATCAGGGGACAATGGTAAATAGTTCCAACTTCGTGGGCCACATACAGTTTGTGTCACATACTTTTCTTCTTGTTTCTTCACCCATTTAAAAATGTGAATGCCATTCTTAGGTCTTGGCCATTAACAACAGGTGGTGTGCTGGATTTGGCCCGCACCTGCGGTTTGCTGGCACCAAGGGGACAGGCAGGCAATGTGCATAGGAGACACACACAGGGAGTGGGACTAGAGAGAGGAACACCCCTCCACCCACCTGCAGTGCACGGTGATGGGGCAGGAGCGGCCCCGGTAGCACTTGTTCACCTTCCTGCAACAAGAAATGGATGTGAGGGTCAGTGGGCACTGGCAGAGGGGACGGGAAGCTGAAACGCATGCCATGGGTCTCGTTCTTCCTTTTCGCCCCACCTGCCCGGGGCAGTGGAGGAAGATGGTCAGAGAAAGGAGCCAGGGCTGGAGGCAAAGAACCAGAGCTAGAGTGGGTGGCACTGGGCTCGCCTTGTCACTTACAAGCCAGGTGCCCAACCATGTGCCTGGAACAACTGATTTAGCCTCTTTGAGCCTCAGTTTTCTTACCTGTGAAATGGAGGATAATAACAGTAACCTCCTTAGGGTTCGCACAATGATCACATAACTCATGTAAAGAGCTAAGTGCCAGGTCTGGCACACAATAGGTGCTCAATATGTGATAGCAATTATTGATGATAATACATCATCATATTAAGAGCTGCCTCTGCCCAAGTCCTGGCTTTCTGGTGACTTCAAAGGTGTCAGTCTTGCCACATCCTTGCTCTGCCCCTCTGCCATCCTCTATGACCACCAGGCTGTTCTCCCCACTCAGGCTCCAATGGTCCTTACCAGTTGTGACATCAGGCTGCCCTGGGCATAGCATTCCCTGGGCCAGGGGAGGACAACCTCAGCCCCTCAACTAGAGACATGATGCTACTCCCTGTCTCCTTGGAGCAGACTCACTTCACTGGCATTCTGTGGATGCCTTATATTCAGACTTGGGGTCCACTTGGACCTCAGACCTTTCTCTGCTGCCCCTGATCATGACTCATTGAGGAGTAGGGGGTTTCTCCATCTCTCAATGGACCCATCTAACCTGTCCTTGTCCCTTATGACCTTTCTGCTTTGGGAGTCACCTGCATATTCCTGATATCCCTGCAGGCCAGAACTAGGGAAGACCTTCTTAGGGGTTGTCAGATTGAAGTCTGGAAACTCGCAGTCCTTCAGCTATGGGGCCGTGACTTAGAATGGCTTTATAGGAATCCACATGGTTTTCTAGCTCACTGGCTGTTACGTCAGAGGGCTAGGGTAGAAGAGCAGTCACAATAGTTGTTTTCACTCATTTAATAATGATAATAGGTAGCATCTAGAATTAACTGAGCCCTTGCTATGTATCAGGCACTTACACTAGATTTTATATACTCTATCAAATCTTGCAACAATCCTCTGAAGCAGGGGTCCCCAATCCCTGGGCCATGGACGGTGTCAGTCGGTGGCCTGTTGGGAACTGAGCCGACTAGCAGTAGGTGAGTGGCGGGTAAGCGAGCATTACTGCCTGAGCCTCACCTCCTGCTAGATTAATGGGTGCAATAGACTCTCACAGGAGCATGAACCCTATCTTGAGCTGCGCATGTGGGGTATCTAGGTTGCAAGCTCCTTATAAGAATCTAATGTGGCCAGGTGCGGTGGCTTACGCTTGTAATCCCAGCACTTTGGGAGGCCGAGGCGGGTGGATCACAAGGTCAAGAGATCGAGACCATCTTGGCCAACATAGTGAAACCCTGTCTCTACTAAATATACAAAAGTTAGCTGGGAGTAGTGGTACTGCCTGTAGTCCCAGCTACTTGGGAGGCTGATGCAGGAGAATCGCTAGAACCAGGGAGGTGGAGGTTGCAGTGAGCTGAGATCACGCCACTGCACTCCAGCCTGGGTGACAGAGCAAGACTGTGTCTCAAAAAAAAAAAAAAGAATCGAGTACTGATGATCTGAGGGGGAGCCGTTTCATCCCCAAGCTACCCCCTCTCCCAGCTGTGGAAAAATTGTCTTCTACAAAACTAGTTCCTGATGCCAAAAAGTTTTGAGACCTTTGCTCTAAAGTGTGTGTCATCATCCTCATCTCACAGGTGGGGGATGCCAAGGAACTTGCTCAGGGTCACTTTCTTAGGGTCTCTTTTATTAACTTGTTTTCTTTCTGAGGGGCCTTCACTGAACTGCATTTATTTTTATTTATTTATTTTGAGATGGAGTCTTGCTCTGTCACCCAGGCAGGAGTGCAGTGGTGTGATCTCGGCTCACTGTAACCTCCGCCTCCCAGGTTCAAGTGATTCTCCTGCCTCAGCCTCCCAAGTAGCTGGGACTACAGGCGTGTGCCATCACACCCAGCTAATTTTTGTATTTTTAGCAAAGACAGGGTTTCATCATGTTGACCAGTCTGGTCTTGAACTCCTGACCCCAAGTGATCTGCCCCCCTCGGCCTCCCAAAGCACTGGGACTATAGGTGTGAGCTACTCTACCTGGCCCCCGAACTGCATTTATTAAGCAACAATTTATTTGTTCTGGATATCTAATGCCAATTGAGTTTACATAATACCAGCCTAAAGCAAAAAACAATCTTTAGCTTATCTGTGCAGCCTTTTTTTTCTTCTTTTTTGAGACGGAGTCTTGCTCTGTCATCCAGGCTGGAGTGCAGCAGCGTGATCTCAGCTCACTGCAACCTCTGCCTCCTGAGTTCAAGCAATTCTCCTGCATCAGCCTCCTGAGTAGCTGGGATTACAGGTGCCTGCCACAACACTTGGCTAATTTTTGTATTTTTAGTAGAGATGGGGTTTCACCATGTTGGCCAGGCTGGTCTTGAACTCCTAACCTTGTGATCCACCCACCTCGGCCTCCCAAAGTGCTGGGATTACAGGCGTGAGCCACTGTGCCTGGCCAGCTATCTGTGCAGCGCCTCCCCCCTCCCCCCCTTTTTTTTTTTTTTTTTACAATCAAGTAGATGAAGTGACTGTGCAGCCTTAAAACAGATGCATGCGCTCGTTCTATCAGGATTTTCAAAACGTGAAAAAAAGGAAATAGCTTTGATACCCTGGCACTGCTTTCAAGATGCCTGTGTCTCAGCTCTCAGGGACCCCAGTTAGAAACCGCTGTCCTGAGGTTCAAAAACTATACCCAGGTCTCCACCCCCAGCTCTGTGGCTCTGTCCGGTACCTAGAGACCTCAGGCCTGCTTGGCAAGGGACGGAAGAGCAGAAGGGTACGGTGCGTGTGGGCCCCTGCCCTTGGAGGCGGGCTTCCCAACTACCTGTCTGGAGCTGGGAAAGGTAGGGGATGTTGGAGGGCTGACCTGTCTTGGTGTCACTGTAGGTAAAGGATAAGTCTCTCGGGTAGCCCCTGTCTAGCCCCACCTGCTCCACTGAGCGCCCCCCTCCCCCAGTCCAGAGATCCTCCCACACTCCTTTTGACAGTCTTTGCCTCTTCCCTGTTCCCCCTGCTCCCAGCTCGGGGTGGTCCCCGGGCCACATGTCCTGTCTGTCCATGCAGCAGCCACACCTGCCAATGATCACTTTTGTGACTATGCAACTGGAGTGAGAATACTAGCTGCAGATCACAAAAATGACGCTGGCAGCTGTGAGGGAGAGAGAGAAAGAGGGGAGAAGGGAGGGAAGAACAGAGAGAGAAGGAGACTTGCAGCGGGAGGGAGAGGGAGAAACTGGCAGACAGGGAAGGAGGTGGAGAAAAACAGGGGGGAGGGACAGAGAGAAAGGAAGGGAAGCGCGGAGGGAGAAATGGAGAGAGGGAATGGGTGAGGCAGAGACTGTGAGAAAGAGATGGGGTGAGAGAAGAGGAAGAAAGAGGAAAGGAAAATGAAAGACACAAAAAGAGAGGTGGAGACACGGAGAGGGATGAAGGAGGGGAGACGGGCAGGAGGAAGAGAGAGATGGAGGGGGCAGCGATCAGCGCAGGGCAGGGCCTGGAGACGGCGGGGCAGGAGCGAACGGGAAGAAGGGAGGAAGCTGGGGCCCCGAGAGGGAGGGGAGCCAGAAAGCTGGAGGGTCCCCTGGAGGAGAAGGAGCCAGTCCCGCTAGCGTGAGAGGGAGGAGCGGGGCAGCAGCGGCCGGCGCGGAGCTGGCCCACGCGGGGACCCGCACAGCCGGAGCCTCAGGCTTGATTTAGGGGGTGGGGGGTAGGCTCTGCAGGGGGCGGCCAGAGATCAGAGGCCGAGGCTCCAGGCCGAGCTGGCGGGCGGATCCCTGCTCCGCCCCCGCCCAGGCAGCCCCTCCATGCGGGGGCGCCCGCGCTCACCTGCGGAAATCCAGCAGGGGCCGCGTGGAGGCCGGGGTGCCCTCTGCCGGCCAGCTGAGGAAGTGGAACTGCGTGAGCGTGCGCGTCTCCTGCGTCTGCACGTTCTTCAGGTAGAAGCTCCGCACCAGGAAGTCCTCGCACCAGATGTGCTCCGACACCAGGTTCACCTGCGCGGCGGGGTCCAGGCCTGAGCGCCGCGGGACGCCCCAGTCCCCGCATCTAGTCTGCGCGCGCTCCTCGCGGCCTTCTTGGTCTCTCCAACCCGCCCCCCGCCCTCCCAGGCCGGTTCAAATTCTAAGTCCCAGCGGTCCCAGGAACCCTGGCTGCCTGTCACTTATCTACTGCTCAGGACCACTGGTGGCTTTTGCACCCAGACACAACTGTTGTGAACCTCTCGAGGTCGGACTTTCTCCCTCCTCTTCCTCGCGGGGTCTACCAGAGTGTCTGTGCTACACGTGCCATAAACTTGGATGAAACTATAATATTCTCTTCTGATTTTTTTCATTAACCACCAGCAGGACCAATGAAAGGCTTAAGAAAAAAAAAAAAAAAAAAAAAAAAACCCGTCGGCCGGGCGCGTTGGCTCACGCCTGTAATCCCAGCACTTTGGGAGGTCGAGGTGAGCGGATCTCAAGGCCAGGAGTTCGACACCAGCCTGACCAACATAGTTAAACTCCATCTCTACTAAAAATACAAAAATTAGCCGGCCGTGGTGGTGCGTGCCTGTAATCCCAGCAACTCAAGAGGCTGAGGCAGGAGAATCGCTTGAACCCGGGAGGCGGAGGTTGCAGTGAGTCAAGATCTTGTCACTGCACTCTAGCCTGGGTGACAGAACAGAACTCTGTCTCAAAAAACAAAACAAAACAAAACAAAATTGTAATGTGCTTATTTGATGGGAAATAAATTGTTATTCAGGCTCATGTGGTGATGAGAGGCTTCTGTTTTGTTCTTGTCTTATGGGGACTCACCTCCCATTTGTCTGAAATCTCTTTCCCCTGCTTGGCCTCTGCCCAGTTCCCCCTCCTTCTCCACCTTTCCACCTAGTCTCTCTCCTAATGAAAAGTTTGTTTCTGTTTTACATTAATAACATACGTAACTGGTGGTATTTCTTTCTTTGCTCTGGCCACCAGGAAACTCAGAGCTAAATTAGGCTCAATTAAAGTAGGTCTTAATCTCAGTCTTTAGGTATACTTACCTTTCCTGTCTTGTATGCACTTAGCTGCTAGCTTTGTACCTCAGTTTTGGTGGTTTTATAGTTTTATTTCTGTGCCTTTATTATGTCTCTGTGAATGCTTTTTGGCTCTAGACAGGACACACACACATGTATGTATGTGAATATATGTGTGTGCATATATGTGTTTATATATATTCATATGTGCATAAATCATGAGCAGGGCCAATAAAAGGCTTTTTTTTTTTTTAAGACAGAGTTTCACACTGTTGCCCAGGCTGTCATGATCTCCACTCACTGCAACCTCTGCCTCCCAGGTTCAGGTGATTCTTCTGCCTCAGCCTCCCAAGTAGCTGGGATTACAGGTGTCTGCCAACACACCCGGCTAATTTTTTGTATTTTTAGTAGAGACGGGTTACACTGTGTTGGTCAGGCTGGTCTTGAACTCCTGACTGTGTGATATGCCCACCTTGGCCTCCCAAAGAGGTGGGATTACAAGTGTGAGCCACCACGCCCAGCCAATAAAAGGCTTTTTAAAAAGACTGTTGAGTAGTCATCATCTACTCTCCTGACACCCACTGTCCCCTTGCTGTGGGGCCCTGCTGACCTCATATACATGGTAGAGGGAAGAACCCTCATCCGGCCAGTAGCGGTCACATTGCTTGACACCATCCTCCACCAGCGGGGTCAGCATGACGATGACAGTACAGCCGCTTTCCCACACCATCTAGGACAGAGACCCAGGTGAGCTCCACTCTAACCTCCCTGGGACCTGGCTGGCCACAAGGACCCCAGAGAAGCCCTCCCTTTAAGAGCCCACCTGCCAGAAGTCTGCGATGGTATGGGACAGTGGGCCCTGCGTGGCTATGTAGGCTGGCATCCGAGGGTCATGCTCGATCTGGAGGCAGGGAAGGTACACCATGAGCCAGTGTGGGAAAATTCACTATGAATTTTCAAAGCAAATGGGTCAGGGTCTGAGAAGGCTGGCCATTCCCCCTTTCCTTGCTAGGATATCAGGCCCCACCGTTCCAGGGGGTGGGTCGCGTGGGAGATGACTGCAGGGGAATGGAGTGCATAGGGCCAGAATAATGATGGGGCAGAGGTGGGGGCTGGAGTCAGGGCCACTCACAATGGGGCTGGCATTGATGTAATCACTCCGAGAAGGGCTGCTCTCCACCTTCAGTTTTATGCGGGCATGGTCATCTGCACAGACCCACATCCCACCCCAGATGGCCCTCTGGTCATTGGCGTCCCGGGACCTCTGCCACTCAGCCTGAGCCAGAAGCCCAACCCCTTCCCTTAAGCCCTCCAGACCTCACAGTGGAGAGAGGGCTGGGCCAGGCTGGCCAGCAGGGTTCACTCACAGGGCAGGAAGTCAGGGTGCCGGTTCTTTTTGACGTTACCCTCCCCTTGCGCAGTGGCACAGGTGTTTGGCTCTGCTTGGTAGGCACAGAGGGCCTGCCACTCCTTGGCCAGGCGGTCCCGATTCCGCAGGTGGTCCTCCATGTACGCCTGTAGGGGTGCCTCGGTCTGGCTCTGGCCCACACAGCCAGACTGGTCTCTCCTGCCATCCCATTTCCTCACCCACTCGGGGCCCAGGCCGTGTCCTGACCAGAATCATGTGTCCCGTGGAGATGTCCATGTTGGCCTGGGCCGGCTCCTCGCACCAGGACGGGGTGCTGCTGTGGGAGCTGGGGCTGGCCTGGGCCACGTCACTGAACTGGGAGGACACGCTGCTCACCCGCGAAGGCTCCGGCGGACCCTCTGCCCTGGTGAACAGGGACTTTGTGGCCATGTGCTGGCGGCACAGGTCCTGTGGAGGGAGAACCAGGTGAGGTCCAAGAGTCCCCTGAAACTTTCAACAGGGCCCTGGGTTCAATGCTGGGCTCCTACACTTGTCCTTGACTGAGTTTCAGTGAAACTCAGCTCCTCTGGGGTAGGGTCTTCTGCCTGGCCCTGGTCCTTTTCAGGGTTGTTCTACTTGGGTGGGACTTATGTCAACCTCAGACATGATAGAGTGGAATCCCAGAACCCCAGAAGCACCACACCAAGAAGAATCTTAGGCATCATATGCTCCCAGTTCCCATCCATTCACAAAGGCCCCCACCATACTCCCTCCCACTGGGGCTTCTCCAGCATCCACTGGACCTTCCCAGGGATGGGGGCTCACTCCCCATTCAATTCCTACCCTCTCTCCATGCAAGACCCAGACTCCCAACCTCCTTGCATTTCCTCTATTCAACCAGCTTCTGGGGCTGCACACCTGGTACTCAAAGGTAGTGTCACCATGGGCCCCCTCAGGCCCTAGGGCTGCCAGGTGCTCCTTGTCCCGCTGCCGCGCGTGCTGCCGCACACACAGAGCCACAGCCAGAGCCACCAGCAGCCCGGCCACGCCTGCCAGGGCCACCAGAGTGAGCAGCACTGAGTGCATGGGAGAGGTGCCGTGCGCGGTCCGGGGGAGGACTGCGGCTGCCTCCTCCCTCTGTGGGAACAAGGCTAGAATCAAGGGAGGCAGTGGCATGGGGAGATTTCGGAGCTGCTCCTCAGCCCCATCCCATGCCACACTCCCTGTTAGGACCTCTCCTGGGGGAAAGCTGAGAGCATAGGGGGATGGTGGGACAGCCAGAAGGGCTCAGATCTTGCTTCTCAATCCTCATCAAGTCAACTCGACCACACTGCAGAGCCCGAGGAGTGTTTGCATTTAAAAACAGATAGACAAGTGGACAGAGAACCCTAGGAATTGAATTGTAGGATGTGAGGCACCAGTGTTGCATGTAGAAGACAAGGATATTTTGAGTGTAGGCCGGGCGTGGTGGCTCACACCTGTAATCTCAGCACTTCGGGAGGCCAAGGCAGGCAGATCACCTGAGGTCAGGAGTTCGAGACCAGGCTGGCCAACGTGGTGAAACCCCGTCTTTAGTAAAAATACAAAAAATTTAGCCAGGTGTGGTGGTGTGTGCCTGTAATCCCAGCTACTTGGGAGGCTGAGGCAGGAGAATCACTTAAACCTGGTAGGCAGAGGTTGCAGGGAGCCGAGATTGCGCCACTGCACTCCAGCCTGGGAGATTAGAGTGAAACTCTGTCTCAAACAAAGAAACAAAACCTATTTTGAGTATAATGTGCTTTCTGTGCAAGGTTTTCCCTTGGAATTTAGAGACTTCCCTCTAGCAGGCTAAGGGTGGCTCAGCTAGTTCTCAGGGCTTTCTTTCAGGGAGGGGACGCCTGCGCCATCTGCTGGTCAGAAAGAGAACTGCAGGGGGAGGGACTGCTTGGGGGAAGGCCGCCCCCAGCCAGCCGGGCACAGGAGGTTTCAGCTCCAGTTCTCCCCTCTAGTTCACCTCCAACTCTTGTGGACAACATCAGCCCTCTGGGGGCCTTGACTGATTCTCCAGTTAGCGCATACCTGTCCCACTCCTGTCTGCAAGATTTGGAGCCCTGTCTGTGCTTCCAGTTCAGACTTCACCAGCCCTGCAGGGAGGACGCAGGTCAGGTTCGCTCCAGCCCCGTGTGGTCTCCTCGGTCTTGCTCTGCCAAGCGGCAGGCAGGGCCCATGTGGGCCGGGAACATTCAAGGGAGGATCAGCCACAGGCCTGGATATATCCTCTTAGGAATGGGGTTGGGGCTAAGCCTGAAGTTGAGGTCGCGGTATTTACCGGCTTGTTGGGTCACATCAGCCAAAGACAGGTTCTGCTCATTGTGCCGAATGCGGAAGGTGAGGGCTGGTCCGACCACACTGCCAGATAGGAGCTATGTTACTGCCTTCTTCACCCTAGACCGCAGACTCCAAAAGAAGCCAGCTCCGGCCCTCTCCCGATTAGAGGATGGGGCTGGAGCAGATCGGGGATGCACTACAGGGGTATCTGGGGCAAGGAAGATGCTGGGTGGGGTCAGTAACGGGTTGGGTGTGGCTATACCTTCAATACAGCTGGGAGCATCGCTCAGCTCAGATCTTGTCTGCCCTTCCTCCCCCAGGCCCCTCCAGCCACCTCCTGGCTCAAGCTGCCTTCTAGATCTCGGCCACTGCCCCAGCAAGATGCCAGCCTCACCTGATGTTGATGAAGCTGCCTGAGGACATGTGCACATGCTCAGCCAGGATCTCCAGCAGCTTCACTCCTGCAGCCAGGCTCAGGGGCCTGGAGATGGGAGAAGGCAGAGGAAGGAAAGTGGGGCAACCCTCTCAGTCACTTTCTTTGTTGTCGTTGTTGTTTTGAGACATAGTCTGGCTCTTGTTGCCCAGGCTGGAGTGCAGTGGCACGATCTCAGCTCACCGCAACCTCTGCCTCCCGGGTTCAAGCTGATTATCTTTCTTCAGCCTCCTTAGTAGCTGGGATTACATGTGCATGTCATCACACCCCACTAATTTTTGTATTTTTAGTAGAGATGGGGTTTCACCATGTTGGCCAGGCTCGTCTTGAACTCCTGATCTCAGGTGATCCACCCACCTTGGCCTCCCAAAGTGCTGCGATTACAGGCGTGAGCCACTGTGCCCGGTCATGTTTTGGTTTGTTTGTTTGTCTGTTTGTTTTTGAGACAGAGTTTCACTCTTGTTACCCAGGTTGGAGTGCAATGGCATGATCTCGGCTCACTGCAACCTCTGCCTCCTGGGTTCAAGCAATTATCTCACCTCAGCCTCCTGAGTAGCTGAGATTACAGGCACCTGCCATCACATTTGGCTAATTTTGTATTTTAAGTAGAGATGGGGTTTTACCATGTTAGCCAGGCTGGTCTTGAACTCCTGACCTCAGGTGATCTACCCGCCTTGGCCTCCCAAAGTGCTGGGATTACAGGCGTGAGCCACCACACCGGACCCAGTCACTTTCTTAAAACAGGTCACTCCAGGGGCGCAGAGCAGCCTGCAACTTCCCTGTCCCTGCACATCTGGATTTCTGCTCCCTGCTTCCAGTCAGGCAGGCCAGCCCAATTCCCGGCAGACCGGAAGTCTTCCCAGGATCCAGCCCTTACTTCTGGTCAGTGACGATGTAGCCATATTCCTCCACTGCTGGCTGGGCTGAGGGCTGTCCTGCTGCTGTGGGTTGACTCTGGCCTAGTGGACTTTTCTTCTCTAGCAGGACAGGTGTGGCGGGGGGTCTGGCAGCTTCGGGAGGCTCCGAGGAAACAGGGCTTGGCACCTGCTGGACTTCACTGGAGGTGGGGCTGGCAGTGGGGTATCCAGGCATGGAGGGCGTGGGGGGTAGAGGCTCTGCTGTGTCTCCGCCCTCCACTGGCCCCTCCATTGTCTGTTCAGAAGAGAGGGTGGAGGTGTGCATCTGGACAGTGCTGGGGGAAGGGGTGCCCTGGACTCTGAGCTTTCCACAGTGGAGCTCAGGACCTGCTTTTAGCTTTCTACCCCCACGGACCACTGCAGTGCTGGGTATAGAGAGGACACCAGAGCATGTGAGACAAGTAAGTGGACGCATGAATGAATAAAGGATTGCACGATTGAAAATGGTCTGTACTAATTCACAGAATGGGGCTGGAGAGGGAAACCTTTGCAGTCAGAGAAGCTGGGGTAGAAGATGAACAGGCAGGCAATGGTGTCTAGACTTTTGTTTAGCCACAAAGTCTTAGAAATCCAGCACATGAAACAGAAGGAGGCAGAGCTCCTCCAGCTACAGAAGCTCAGGAAGGGCTCCCTGCTCGAAGCTTCCCCCCTCCCCTAGGAGTTCTCAGAGCATGGTGTGAAATGATTGCAGTGAAAGGAGCAATGAAGTACGAATTCGGTTTTCTAGCCCCAGTGCTGCCATCAACGTGATGCGAGATGTTAGGTAATAACTTGCAGTCTCTGGGTCTTGGTTTCCCCCAAAATGAGGGATGGGAGGATCTAGATTCTGGGTCCTCGATTTGAGATCTAGGTTTGGCAAGGGGGTGTGCTGCCATGGGGTGAGGAGGAGTCAAGGAGGTGCTGGGGACTCACTTTCTTGATATCATCTCCAACATTTACAACCCCTCCTGCGAGACCAGAAAAACAAGAGTGGAAAAATGGCCATGGCCAAGGTCCACATAACACAAGTGGGAGAAGGGCCAGAGCCCCTGAGCTGGTACATTTGCTGGGGTCTTCCATTCAGTCAGTGACCAAGACCCTGTTAGTAGTCTCACCCTAAACCTGGCCTCATTCCTCTTTGCTTCCTCCTCCCAACTCCCTCTGTCATTGGCCATCTCTCTCAAAGCTATTCTTTGTTCAGTTATTTCTCTACCTATCAATTACTGCCTTCTTCTTAGCATTGGGTAAGCCCATTTTTACACCCTCATTGTCACCGACCCACCTTTCCTGATGCCTCCTTTTCCCTGCTCACACCCTCCATTGGCTGCTTTTTCCATTACTTTCACCCTCTAGTCTTTTCCTGATCTAACTCCTCAGCTCATTGCCCTACCCTCTTGCTGCCGCCTTGCTGGTAATGACCCTGTGTCTCAAAGGAACTCTCTCTCCCTAAGCCTGACTCTTCCCTTCCAGGCTACTCCATATGGTCTTGAGGTGAGCAAGAGGCCTCCATGGAGCTGGGAGATGCTGGTCCCTCCCTCCGCATGGACACTCACCTGGATTTCTTCCTGCACTGTTGGGCAGTAGCTGCAGCAGGGTCAGGAGTGTGGAGAGCTGTTCAGGAGTCAGCTGACGGGTCAGCTGACGCAGCTCTACCCCGTAGCCCGCCAGCACAGCGGCCAGCCTCTGCAGAGCCGCATCTGCTGGGAGCCAGACACAGAGCTTAGGGTTGATTGTGGGGTGAACTTGTGGGATGCAGATAGGTGACTCAGGGTGGGAGGGGACTAACACATTAAGAACTCTTTCCAAACACCAGGACACTAAAGGGTGCCCTCCCCTTCCCAGCCCTCGTCCACATGTTGGGGGAAAGGTGTTCCGGGGTCCCAGACCAAACTTCAGGACATCTTGACTCTCCTTCCAGTGGAGAGTCACTCCCCACGGGGTTCCCATGCCCCACGGTGTCCCCACCACTTCCTTAGTGCCTGGCATGGAACAGCTTATCATTAGACATTCCTTAAATGGATGAACGACTTTAAGGACAAGTTAACAAATGCATGGATTGTCAGGGAGGGACCCCACCATGGTTACCCCAAAACAGCCCCCACAGGGAGGTGGATGCTGAGGACTTTGTTACCTGGCTTCACTGCTGGGGAAGCAGGCTTCTCTCTGTGACCCCCTAGTCTTTTCTCCTCATAGCCCCCTGCGGAGTCCTCTGCCTGGCTGCTGCCCCCATGCTCTGGCAGCCTTGGCATCCTGGCCCTGTTGGGTGTTGGCAACTCCTGGGCCAGATAGAGCAGCCCAGAGTCCTGGAAAAGCTGGGCAGGTGAAGGCCCTGGAAGGTCCCCGTAGGAGTGGCCAGGGTGGTCCCCATATATGCCCTTGGAGGCAGTTCTGCTGAAGAGGGCAGAGGCTTCAGCCTTGGGCAGGGGGCTGACACTGACCATTCCTGGGGAGCTTTCTGAGACCTGGGAACCATCACGGGAGCCAAACTGTGGAAAACCAGAGATCTGGGTAAGAGCAGAAGTCCGGGCTGAGGGACTGTAGGACTGCAGTTAGGTGGTGCCGGAGTCAAGGGCTTACCTGGTGGAACAGGTAGGGTTGCAGCAAAGCAGGTTCATAACTCAGGGCAGGGTGGGGAGGCTGTGGGGGCAGCAGCAGATGCTCCAAGAGAGGGGGCAGCAGCTCAGCCTGCAGAGGGGACAGAGAGGAGCTGGCCCCAGCTCCACCCCTGCCCACTGGTGGTTGTGGAAGCCGACGCTGAGCAGCAGGGGCAGAGCCAGTGGGGATGTCCTGTAAAAGCAGCTCTCCAGTGGGACCAGGTCTCCTGGGTGCCGAGCCAGACCTGGAAGGGAAAGCAAAGTGTATGTGCTGGAGCAGGGGGCAGGGCATAGAGAGCCTAAGAGCCTGCAAGGCAGAACTAGCTGGGGCCAGGCAGCCTCAGTGGTTAAGAGCAGGCCTGACCTCTTAAGAAACTGAGTGACCTCAGGGAAAGAGAGATGGGCTGGGTGGGCATGGGGAGGGACCAGAGGGCCAAGCTGAGGGCAGAGGTATCTGCCTCCCTGGTGAGCATGGCTGGGTCTCTGAAACAGCTGCAAAGGCTGGTGAATCATGAGGCTGGGCATGGAGAAGGGGCACACAGGAGCAGGGGAAGGCAGCCAGGAACTTCTCTAGATGAACCATGGCTGCAGCTGTCCTTGTTGTCTCTGTGTGCCATGTCCCCACACCTGGCTCTCCAAGTGTATGTCCAAATATTCAGGATTGCTCCTCCACCCCGCACCGCTATGCCATCTTCATCCTGGTATCATCATCTGAGCTCCGTAAACCTCATTTATTTTTCCTCTGCTTTGCAGAGTCTGAATGATGCCTTTAGAGGCCCTAACGGCAAAAAGATGATGGTGCCTCCTGCCATAAAGAAATTTATATTGTAATGAAGCTGAATATTGAACGACTTTAGTCCAACACAATTCTAATTTCTCCCTTGATGACTACACTGATGCTTTTTTAAAAGTATCCAATGTCAAGGTTTTTCAAAACATTGGAAACATGCCCCTATTTTTCTGGATCCCTAGAGATGAGCTCAGCTCCTGTTGGCCGTGGGAGCATGTCAGAGAGTGAGCATTTCTGCATCTCTTTGCCTGTGCCCCAGCATGCTGGCCTTGGTGCCCACTTCCTTCCCCTTCCCTCCATCTATTAGGATGACCGGGGTTCACCAGCCTCACCATTGCTAGAGTTGTCAAGAAAGGCTGCCTACCTGTCCCTTGGACGGGGCTCTTGGGGGCGAAGCCTGGGGATACGTTCCATCTCCTGGGAGATCACATACTGGGTGAGGTCATCGTGCCAGGACAATCCTGTCAGGAAAAAGGATAGGGTAAGTTCATTAGGGAGTCTGAGAGTCCAGTAATGGGGCCCACTGGGGATCGGAACTGTACCCTCTGCCCTGCAGCTCTTGGGGTTTGTCAGAGTAGAGAAACAAACCCAGTGGGTGATCTGAGCTGTCCTCTTCCCACCCTCAGGTACAGCTATTGGAGCCAGACTGCCGGGGTTTGAATCCTGCCTCTGCTACTGATGAATTGTGCAACCTTGGGCAAGGTGCTGGACCTCTCCAAGCTTCAATTTCCTCATCTATAAAATGGCGATTTGTATCTCCTGGGATTGTTATTATAATTAAAATAACATATATACACATCAAATGGTTAGAATGGTGCCTATCATGTTGTGAACTTTTAACAAATGCCGTTACTACGATTATTATTACTATTATTACTGTTCTTTATGTTGACCCTGAACCTCAACTTTCTCTGTTTATAAAGTGGAAACAATACATATTTCAGGGAGCTGTTGTGAAGATCAAGTGTGATCAGGGAAATCAAAGTGCTTAGAAAACTCTAAAGCACAATCCACATGTTTTAAACATGTATAATCCTCATTGTCATCATCATGGTCATCATCAGTGTCATCATCATCTTATTCGGTGACAGCTCTCCTATTTGACTCTTTCCCCCCAAAAACTCTGCTCTCAGGAAAGGTTATCACTTGTTCTAATGGAATAATTTCCCACTTTCCACCCTCATCCTTTCTTCTCTGCTTCTGGATTTATAATCTATGCTGCTCTTAACTTGTATTCTGGTATCTACCAACATCCACATCTGCCTCCTTGCTTCTTAACATCAGATGAGCTGTTTGTGTTACTATTTAAAGCCAGTTCCTCTGTTTGAGCACTAGATTTCATCCGCTCTCATCTACTCAGGAATATTCTCCTCGCAATTCTCTCTTCTTTCCTACATAATTTTCTTTGTTCTCTGCTGAATTACTCACACCATTCCCATGAATATCATATGTACTTTCTTCCATCTTAAGAAAAATACTGCTCGATCCTGCATTCCTCTCTAGGGATCACTCCATTTCTTTGCAGCAAGACTTCTAGAAAAAGTTCCCTATACTGGCTGTATCCAATTCCTTTCTTTCTATTTCCTTTTAATCCACTCTATTCAGGATTTTATTCCCAACTATTCTACCAAAGCTACTCTCATCAAGATCACCAGCGACTTCTGCATGTCCAAATCTGGTGGTCAGTTCTCATATCTCATTTTACTTTTCCCATAATTATTTGACACTTGATCACTACTCCTCCTCCTTGACACACTTTCTTTTGGCTTCTAGGACACTGAACACTGTTGTTTTTAATTCTACTCCACTGGCTTCTGTTTCTCAGTCTCCCTGAGAGGAGATTAATGGTTCCCCTCTTTTTCCTGGTCCTCTTAATAGATCTAGGACTTGATCCTTGGTCGTCTTCTTCATAGACAATCCTTTAGTTATCTCATCTACCTTGTGCATTTAATGAGCATTTATATGCCAAAGAATTTCAAATTTATAACTCCATTTGAGACCTCTCTCTCAGAATCCAGTCTTATATATTCAACTTGCCACTTCACTTGATTAGACATCTTAAACTCAACGTATTCAAAGCTGAACACCCCAACCAAGTTGATCCATTCACAAGTTGCTACATTATAATTAGTGACATCTCCCCTGATTCAGTTATTCAGTAAATAAAACCTTTGACTCCTGGCCAGGCACGGTGGCTTATGCCTATAATCCCAGCATTTTGGGAGGCCGAGGTGGATGGATCACTTGAGGTCAGGAGCTCAAGACCAGCTTGAACAACATGGTGAAAATCTGTCTTTACTAAAAATACAAAAATTAGCCAGGAGTGGTGGCACATGCCTGTAATGTCAGCTACTCAGGAGGCTGAGGCAGGAGAATCACTTGAACCCGGGAGGCAGATGAGATCGCACCACTGCACTCCAGCCTGGGTGACACGGTGAGACTCCATCTCAAACAACAACAACAGCATCCAACAAAAACACCTTTGACTCCTCTCTTTATTACCATATCCAGTATTTCATGAAATAATGCTGACCACCTTAAAAATAAATGCAGAATTCTGTCATTTTTCATTCCTTCCCTGCAATCACCCTGGCCCAATCCATACTCATCTCTTATCTGAGTTATTGTGGTAGTTTTTGTTTGTTTTAGTAAAGTGGAAGCAAGTTTATTAGAGAAGTGAAGAAACAAAAGAATGGCTACTCCATAGACAGAGCAACCTATTGTGGTAGTTTTGAATGGTCCCCCTCATCAACTCTTGACTCCATATATTCTATTCTCACTACAGCAGCAAAAGTGATGCTTGTAAAGGGTAAGTCAGATCACATGCACTTATGCTCAAAATCTTGTAATGGTTTCCTTCTTTACTCAGAGTAAAGCCAAGGTCCATACATTCCCCTATGAGGCCCTAAAGTAATCTGCATCCCTTCCCTTCACCTACCTGACTGCACTTCCTGCTCTTCCCCATCACTCCTCTTCAGTCTCCTGGCCTCTATGGTGTTCTTCAGACTTGCGCTTTTGTCCTAGCTATTTGGTCTGCCTGAAATACCCTTCCCCTAGATAACCTGACAAACTCCCCCACCTCCTTAAAAAGTCTGTTCAGATTTCAGTCTCAATAAGTTCCACCTGACCACCTGATTTAACACTGTAGCTTTCTACCTCACCATTTTGATCCCTTTATCCTGCTGTAATATTCCATGCCACTTATCATCTTCTAAGACACTGTATATTTTCTTTTATAGTGTGTTTCCTCCCCTTATCCCCCAAATATAAACTCGAGTAAGCAGAGATCTTTGTTTTATTCCCTGATACATGCCAAATACCTAAAATTATGCCTGCTACATAGTTAATACTCAATAAATACTTGTTGAATGAGGAATTGGGTGAGTGGAATATTATCCTGGCTGAGGAATACAGTGTTCTTGGCTCTGTAGCACTCAGACAGTGCCAGGGAGAGGAACTGGTCCTGAGGAAGCTGGCCTTTTCCAGTGGCTTCTTCTAGAAGCCTCCTCTGGGCTTCTCCAGAGAGTCCAAATGTGAATAGCTCATCTCTAGGGTTCCACTTCTCACTCCAGCAAGATCTGGGAAGATGAGGCTCCAGCAGTGGGTGTGACAAAAATATTCCTTGAAGAGAAATGCTCTTCCCCACCCATAACTAACCAAGTTCCAATCTCTCTCCTCCAGTGCACCCAGACCTCACCTTGGGACATGAGTTGTCGGAGCACACTTTGTAAGCGTTGGAGAACTGGGGAGGTGACTTGCAAAAGGGGCCGGGCCTGCCCCACTCCCACCTGGCACTGTCCAAACAAGCCATCTAAGGGCACAAAAGTGGTGTCAGCAGGAGGCTTGAACAAGAGGCCTTCTGAAGTCCAGGTTGCAAATGAACAGTACTCTCTTCACCTCCTCCCCTACCTCTCCTCCTCCAGGCAAGTCCTCCTTCTTCTCAAGCCCAGTAGCCCTCTTCCTTTCTGAGCCTTCTCTCCCTTTCTTGTTTTTTATTATCCATCTTCCCCCCATCTTGTGAGTTCTATACTTGGGCCTCACTCACCCTGAATACAGACTTCGAGGTGAGAGCAGAGCCTGCGGTCAAATAGACAGCCTGTAGAGGAACAGGTGAGCAGAGGCTCAGACACCCACACACAGAAAATGGGCAGATGGGTGGACAGGCTGGGAGAGGGGGAAGCAGATGCAGTTTATTCTTTCATTCTAAAGAAAGCCTTAAGCTGGGAGGAGAGTAGAAATCAGGCCTAAAATTCTTAAAAGGAAGCATGGGATCTAGTTTCAGATTTGAAGAATTTGTGAGTCTGGATCCTTAAAAGCCTCTGTTTGCTTAATTGAGTGATGGGGAAGAAATCTTCCAGGTGCAGGGAGAAAGAAGTGGTGGAGGATAACATTCTTGTTTATTCTCATAGAATTACTGTAGGAGAGGTTTTGGCCAAATTTTGAGAGAAAGGGGAATTTCATCCCCAAATATCCAAAGGTATCCTATAATAGCCTGGAACTCAGAAGAGGTGGAAACCCTAGCACACTTCGCCCGGTCGGGGGAAAGGGAGTTTGGGAGGGTGTCTCTAAGGCAGCTCTTCCGGCGCTGTCCCGGGCCGCTGGCGCTGTCCGCGGTGCTGAAGCTCTGAGTCTGGCGCCGCCAGGGGCTCGCCTGGAGGCAGTTACCAGAGACGAAGGGGTCACAGAACGAGGACTCTCCACAAGACCCGAGCCCCCCGTTCTATTCTGCCAACCCACACGTCACAGGAAGTACTCTGCCTCTCAGGCCTCCAAGCCCGGCTGCGGAAAGAGGGCGCCAGGCGGCGAGGCTGCGCCCCTTCCCCCACGCGCCACCCTCCTACCCCCACCCTCCTCCCGTGAGTCAGCGCTGACTGTCTCTGTCCGCACAGATGTGAGTCAGCACCAGGCCCGGCTGTGGGGAGGGGGACAGGAGAGGACCCTCCCCTCTTCATCTGTTCTGCCCCCTCCCCGTGCTGTTCCCCGTTATGGGAGATTAGATCGCTGCAATTGGCCTCTCTAGGCTTACGGAGAAATCCTGGTCTCTCTCTCGGTCCAGCTGGGACCTTATGCCTGCGGCCCAGGCTTCCACTGCCCAGGGATCGCCGTTCCCTCATCGTCCCCGCCACGTCCCCGCCCCCTCCCATTCAGCACCTGTCACCACCCCCCTGGCGCCTCGGTGCAACTGGCTTCTCCTGTGGTCTCGCAGTTGGTCTCTAAGTCCCTCTGCCCACAAGCACCCCGTGTCCTCCTCCCGAACCTGCAGTCTTCCCTGGAGCCCAATTCTCTTAGGTCCCGCCCCCGTATCCCAGCCCCACCTCCAGGCCTACGCCCCTTTCCTCCCAGACGCCCTCTCACCCTCCTCTGTCGCCTGCCTCCCCCAACCCATATTCTCCCTAAGCTTCCTGACACTTCACCCCCATCACCACCCAGTTTCGCTCCTGGCCCCAAGCTGTCCACCCCACCCCCCCATCACCCGCCAGCCCAAGTTTCCTCCTGACCGTGGGCACTAATGGCGCTGCAGCCCCCCGGGCGGCTGCTCAGGAGCAGGAGGCAGAGGAGCAGCCGGAGACCACCGGATCCCCCGAGACCCCCGGGCCGCCGCGGGCTCCTCATCCTTCCGAGCTCCGGGCGCTCGCTCCCGGGCCAGAGCCGCAGCGACGCTGGCGGGAGCCTGCAGGAGGGGCCGAGGCGGGGCCTGCCGCTTCCCAACCCTCTACGAGGCGGGGTCTACAGGCCCCTCTCGCTGCAACGCTGCCAAACGCAGGCGGGCGCTGACGACACCTCCACCCCCGGCTCGTAAGCTAATTTGCGTCACATATGGCGTAAGAACCCTGTCAGAGCGGGGCACCTACCCAGCCCATCCCTCCTCCGTCAAATACTAGGCACCTCGCTAGAACTCCCACTCGGCCCCACCCCTTTTTGACCTGTAGCCCTCTTCTAGGACCACCACCTCTATGTGGGCGAAAATGGTCGAGTTGGGTGGGGGCCAGGAAAGAGAAGTGAGTACGGAACGATAAACCCGAAGAGGAGAAGCAGAAAGCTGGTAGAATAAGTACTCTTACTCATTGTCATTGATGGTACTGGTGTCTTCCTTAAGAAGAAATGGATAGGCGTTTGTGCCTGGATTCCAGTTCTAGCAGGGCACCTACTAAGGGTATGGTCTTGGGCAGGTTGTTTAACTTGTCTGCCTCCAAGTTTCCTGATCTGCAAAGTGGAGGTGCCTGCCTCACAGGGTGCTAATAATACTTGCCTCACACGGTGATTGTGAAGATTTCGTTAGTCACACTAATGTGGATCACTTAGAAGAATGCCTGGACTGGTGCATACTACATGCTCCATACATATTAGCTTTTGTCATTAGCATTTATTTATTTATTTGAGATGGAGTCGCCTAGGGTGGAGTGCAGTGGCATGACCTTGGTTCACTACAACCGCTGCCTCCTGGGTTCAAGCCATTCTTCTGCCTCAGCCTCCCTAGTAGCTGGGATTACAGGCATCGGCACTTTGCCCAGCGAATTTTTGCATTTTTAGTAGAGACGGGCTTTCACCATGATGGCCAGGCTGGTCTTGCACTCCTGACCTCAGGTGATCCACCTGCCTCAGGCTTCCAAAGTGCTGGGATTACAGGCGTAAACCACCATGCCTGGCCTCATTATTAGCTTTGACTCTCCTTTCTTCCTGGGCCACCTTGAGCCTATCAATCATATTATGGTTTCTGCCTGCAAAATACATCTTCCATCAGTCCACTTCTGCGCATCCTCGCTACCTGAACTAAAACACTGTGCTTCTTCATCACGATCACTGTAGCAATCAGCTAACTGGTCTTTTGCTTCCATTCTTGTCACTCAATAAGTGGGGGAGTGAGCTTCTTAAGTTCAAATTTGATCTCCTTACTCTCTTGCTTTCCAGTAAAATAAAATAAAAAAAGGACAGAAGTGCATAATGAATACTTATATACTCATCATCTATACTTGTTACTGATGTTTTACCATATTTGCTTCTTTTCAGTATTTAAACATGAATGATAGACATCATGACATTTCCCTTCTAAATGTTTCATTATACATCTCCAAGAAATAAGGACGTTTTCCTCCATAACCTAAGTGCCATTACGACACCTAACAAAATTTACAATAATTCCCTAATATCATTTAATGCCCAGTTCATATTCAAGTCCTAGGTTATTTCCCCCAAAATGCCTTTTCTTTTCAGGTGTTTTCTTTAAAATAGCAGTCAATTAAGGACAACTACTGCCTTTGTTATGTTTCTTAATTCTCTGTAAATTGGCATAGACACCATCTCCTGTCTCCCATCACCCATTTTGACATTGTCATGTTGAGAGACCAGGTCAATTTTTCTTTAGAGCCCTTCTTCTGGGTTTATCTGATTGCTTCTTCATGTTGTATTTCTCCAGCATATAACCTGTATATCACCTGTATTTCCTGTAAATGAGAAGTTATATATGAAGTCTTGATTGGATCAAATTAAAGATTTTTTAAAGAAAAATGTCTCTCATTGCATCATTTCAGGAAGTACATGATGTCTGACTGTTCCATTAGTGATGTTAAAATTGATCACTGGTTTAAGGTAGAGACAGCCAGACCTCTGTATATAAAGCTGTGTTTTTCTAATGCATGTGAACAGCATGCAATCCTTGGATGATACTTTGGCTCTGTGAGACTATCTACTTCCTCATCAACTTTTCACCTAATGGTTTTACTATGCATTGGTGATCGATCCTTGACTAAATGATTTCATTAGAGGTTGCAAAATGCTTATTTTTATAATTCTATCATTCCATTTACATTTATCACCTTATTTTATTTTGTAAAGAAGGGCTTTCTCTCATCAACTGGGTTTAGTTTACACTAAAATACAGTTCTAGCTGGAAAGGTAGCATATATTCTTAGTATTTTTTTCTATACTCATTTGCAAAATAATAAGTCGGTGTAGTGTAGTTACCTCTAAGAGTGACTAATACATTTTTAAACATTTATTTATTTATTTAGAGTCAGGGTCTCACTTTGTCACCCAGGCTGGAGTGCAGTGGCAAGATCATAGTTCACTGCAGCATTGAACTCCTGGGCTCAAGCAATCCTTCTGCCCCAGCCTCCTGAGTAGCTACCACTGTGAGCCACCATGCTTGGCTAATTCATTTTTTTTTTTGTCGAGGCCAGGCACAATGGCTCATGCCTATAATCCCAGCACTTTGGGAGGCTGAGGCAGAAGGATCACTTGAGCCCAGGAGATTGAGACCAGCCTGGGCAACATGATGAAACCTTGTCTCTACAAAAAATACAAAAATTAGCTGGGCATGGTAGCATATACCTATAGTCCCAGCTACTCAAGAGGCTGAGATAGGAGGATCGCTTGAGCCCAGGGAGGTCAAGGCTGCAGTGAGCCATGACTGCACCACTGCACTCCAGCCTCAGGGACAGAGTGAGATTCTGTTTCAAAAAAAAAAAAAAAAGAATTCAAAACAACAGAGACAGGGGTATCACTACATTGCCCAGGCTGGTCTTGAACTCCTGGTCTCAGGCGATCCTCCTGCCTTGGCCTCTCAAAGTGCTGGAATTACAGAGGTGAGCTACTGTGTCCAGTTGGCAGATACATTTTTAAAGGATTTTTGTTTTCTTGAGTATTACTGTAGAAGTACGGATTTTAATATATTCCATGTGTATCAATCATAGTAATTATTTCTTTTGATATTTAAATTGTCCCAGATTAATTGTCCTTGTATTGCCTCTGATGTCCTTTTGAAACATCTCATTAATTATTGAAATCTTCCTTTTTTTTTTTTTAAAGAATGAAAGAGAGAAAGAAAGAGGAAGAGATTTTAGAAAAAGAGAGAAAAGGGGAAAGAAAGAAACAGCAAAAGAAAGAAAAAA